>JAHKKF010400213.1:0-12195 GCA_019740295.1 Labeo calbasu | reverse complement strand
ACAAATTAAGATGTTTTTGATTAAATCTGAGAGCTTTCTGAACCTGCATAGACAGCAACGCAACTGACACATTCAAAGCCCAGAAAGGCAGTAAGGACATTGTTAAAATAGTCCATGTGACATCATGCCTTTAAGACTGACACATAAGAGAAGTAGTTGTTGAATAAAGTCGTTAATTTTGTTTTCTTTGCGAATAAAAAGTGTTTTTGTAGCTTTATAAAATTACGGTTGAACCACTGTTGTCACGTGGACTATTTGGAACGACATGTGGATGAAGAATTAATGACAATTTTCATTTCTGGATAAACTATCCCTTCAAGTATAGATATGCACTTGAAACTTTGAGGCTTCTGAATCAGTGTTTCATAGTTTAAATATCTGTGAAATTGGTCTTTCTACACAAGCAAGTATTACATCTCTGATCTTAAACACTTAAAATGTGGCATTTCAGGCCACGGTCTCATTTTCAGCTGCTTAAAGATCACTCTTTCTTACTTGATGACCATCTATAATTACACTGACCTGAATTTATAGTCTGTTTGACGTGTGGGTTGTCCTGGTCTGTGTGTTCTCACTGCACACTTATATTTTTAGTTCCATTCTACACACACTCTCTTTCATTTCTTCTTTTTCATTTGTAGAGATATAGTGCAGTAAACTGTTTTTTTTTGTAAAACTTTTTTGTTTGAACTGTCTCTGGTAGGTAATCCTCGCTGAAGTGCTGTGTGACTGCAGCTCCTATCAGGCTGTGGTGAAGGAGTTGAGGGTCAGCGCTAGTCCTCTGGAACAGCGGAAGTTCTTGGCAGAGTCTGAGCCATACAGGTCAGACGAACTGGGTTGCTCTGGCTGGCATTATGTCTTGCTGATTGTTTTTTTTTCTAGTTAGTGCGAGTGTTTTTTTTTGTTGTTGTTTTTAATTATATTAGTGGAAATCTCTGCTGATTTTTTTATTGAGGCTATTACTCCCCACTTATCTAGCACTCAAATTGCTCATACAAGCAGTGAATTACCTTATTTTTCTGCTTGTTTATTTGCATTACAATGGCTTGTGATGGCTAGGAAGGTTTCATTTGAACACTGGACATATATGCAGTTGAGGTCAAAAGTTTGCATCCCCCTTTCAGAATCATTAAAAATGTTAATTATTTTACCAAAATATGAGAGATCATACAAAATACATGTTATTGTTTATTTAGTACTGACCTGAATAAGATATTTCTCATATAAAATGTTAACATATAGTCCACAAGAGAAAATAATAGTTGAATTTATAAAAATGATCCAGTTCAAAAGTTTACATCCCCTTGATTCTTAATATGTGTTCCTACCTGAATGATCCACAGCTGTGTTTTTTTGTGTAGTGATAGTTGTTGATTAGTCTCTTGTTCATCCTGAACAGTTAAACTGCCCGCTGTTCTTCAGAAAAATCGTTCAGGTCCCACAAATTCTTTGGTTTTCCAACATTTTTGTGTATTTGAACTTTTTCCAACAATGACTTAATGATTTTGAGATCCATATTTTCACACTGAGGACAACTGCACTCATATGCAACTGTTACAGAGGGTTCAAACGCTTACTGATGCTCCAGAAGGAAACATGATGCATTAAGACTTTTTCATTTTGAATTTGAAGATCAGGGTAAATTTTACTTATTTTGTCTACTGGGAAACATGTACCTATCTTTGTAGCCTCTGAAGGACAATACTAAATAAAAAAATATGATATTTAGGCAAAATAAGAAAACTGTACGCATCTCCATTCTGTTCAAAAGTTTTCACCCCCCGGCTCTTAATGCATCGTTTTTCCTTCTGACGCATCGTTTCCTTCTGACGTTAGCGTTAGCGTTTGAACCTTCTGTAATAGTTAGTTACATATGAGTCCCTCAGTTGTTCTCAAAGTGAAAAGACTGATCTCAAAATCATACAGTCATTGTTCAAAAGGGTTCAAATACAGAGAAATGCTGGAAAACCAAAGAATTTGTGGAACCTGAAGGATTTTTCTGAAAAAAAAACAGGCAGTTTAACTGTTCAGGACAAACAAGGGATTCATGAACAACTATCACTAAACAAAAAAACACAGATGTAGATCATTCAGGTAAGAAAACAGTAGTAAGAATCAAGGGCATGTAAACTTTTGAACCATGTCAACTATTGTTTTCTCTTGTGGTCCTTTTGTATGATCCCTCTTATTTTAGTAAAATTATTAACATTTTTAATGATTCTGAAAGGGGGATGCAAACTTTTGACCTCAACTGTATATACATACACACAGAGTGTGTATGGGACTAGATGGGCTCAGGAATGCTGAAAAACATTTAGGACCTATTTTGTTTAATTGCATTTGCCATCTCCCTTTCTGTGCTCCCTCTCACCCTGTATAACGTATGTTTACACGAACATTGACAACACCGCTAATCTTTATTGATTTGCTTTTCTCACCTCACAGAAGTCTTCAGCATCCAAATATTCTGCAGTGTTTGGGCCAGTGCAGTGAGAATGTTCCTTTTCTCCTGGTCATGGAGTTTTGCCAACTGGTGAGAACCCAAATTTGGACAGTGAGACCATTTTTAGAGAAAAACTTTTGTAGAGAAAGCAATTACTGCCTTGGATGATGTGTTTGTCTATTGTCGGTAGTTCAGGGAAATTTAGTCAATGGATCTCATTCATGAAACACTGGTGCATTCAGTTAATTGAAGCAATTTATGTAAGAATGGATTTATGATGTATTGGATTAGATTCTGAATTAATTATGAGTGTTTCATGAACAAGGCACATTATGTACTCAAGGGACTGGAATAAATTTAAATATACTAGTTTATTATGTAATCATAAATTGTCTTTTTAATTAGGAATTTGATTTGATTTCTGTATCAAATAATTTTCTGGATTTTCATTTTTTTGTGTCTGTATCTACAGGGTGACCTGAAGAGGTATTTAAGAGCTCAGAGGAAGTCTGATGGGATGACCCCTGACCTGTTAAACAGAGACCTCTTGACCTTACAACGAATGGCATATGAGATCACCTCAGGTCTCTTGCATCTCCATGAGAACAATTACATTCACAGGTCAGACTGGTGAAATATTTAACTTTAGATGTGTTCAGGAACATGTGACTGACAAGATATCAGAAATGATGATACTGTTCTCTATTTGTCTGTTGTTCTCCAGTGATTTGGCACTGAGGAACTGCCTACTCACTTCAGATCTTACGGTTCGGATCGGAGACTATGGCCTCTCGCACAATCAATATAAGGTACTTAAACAATTACTAAACATCATTCCACTTCAAATAGACTTTATAGAGCAGGATCTCAATCGATTGGGCGTCTTAAGTTTTTTTTTTAGGATAGAGGGTTTTTTCTGTTCACCAGAGAAGGTGATTTGTCAGTATTTAAAATATTTCATATTGCGTAATCAGCATATAGATGCAAAATGGTTTTGGAGCCGCTTAGCCTCTTTTTTGAAACTTTGATAATGTGGTTTTCCATATTTTACACAAACAGGAGGATTACTATCTAACCCCAGACAAACTGTGGATACCTCTCCGCTGGATTGCCCCTGAACTTCTGGAGGAGTTTCGCGGCAATCTGATTGTCACTGATCAAACCAAAACCAGCAATGTGTGGTATGGAAAATTATAGAAATGAATGTATTTATAATTAAATGGAAGAGTCCAATAATAGCACAGAAATACCAATTATGGAGTTAACGTTTTAATTCTTAAAACAAACCTTAATGGACTTAATGGACTAGTCCACAGGAGAAAATAATAGTTGAATTTATAAAAATGACCCTGTTCAAAAGTTTACATACACTTAATTCTTAATATAATGTGTTGTTACCTGAATGATCCACAGCTGCGTTTGTTTTGTTTGTTTAGTGATAGTTGTTCAAGAGTTCCTTCTTTGTCCTGAACAGTTAAACTGCCCGCTGTTATTCAGAAAAATCCTTCAGGTCCCACATATTATTTGTTTTTTCAGCATTTTTGTGTATTTGAAACCTTTCCAACAATGACTGTATGATTTTGAGATCCATCTTTTGACACTGAGGACAACTGAGGGACTCATATGCAACTATTAGAGAAGGTTCAAACGCTCAAAGATGCTCCAGAAGAAAACACGAAGCATTAAGAGCTTGGATTGTAAACTTTTGAACAGAATGAAGATATGTACGGTTTTCTTATTTTGCCTAAATGTCAATTTTTTTTTCATTTAGTACTGCCCTTCAGAAGCTATAGAAGATATTTACGTGTTTCTCAGAAGACAAAATGAGTTAAATTTACCCTGATCTTCAAATTCAAAAAGTTTTTACCCCCCGGCTCTTAATGCATTGTGTTTCCTTCTGAAGCATCAGTGAGTGTTTAAACCTTCTGTAATAGTTGCATATGAGTCCCTCAGTTGTCCTCAGTGTGAAAAGATGGATCTCAAATACATACAGTCATTGTTGGAAAGGGTTCAGATACACAAAAATGCTGAAAAACCAAAGAACTTGTGGGACTTAAAGCATTTCTCTGAAGAACAGCAGGCAGTTGAACTGTTCAAGACAAACAAGAGACTCATGAACAACATCATCACTAAGCAAAAAACACCTGATGTGGATCATTCAGGTAACAACACAGTATTAAGAATCAAGTGTATGTAAACTTTTGATCGATATGTAAACTATTATTTTCTCTTGTGCACTATATGTAAACATCTTTTTATGTGAAATATCTTTTTCAGGTCAGTACTAAATTTTAAAAAAAAACAAGCGTTTTGTATGATCTCTCTAATTTTGGTAAAATAAGTAACATTTTCCAGATTCTGCAAGATGTGTGTAAACTTTTGACTTCAATTGTATACTTTTTCCCTTCATATCACAACTGATAGGTCTCTGGGTGTTGTGATATGGGAGCTGTTTGAATTTGGGGCTCAGCCACACAGACACCTGAGCGATGAAGAAGTTCTCACCTTTGTCATCAGGGAGCGACAGATCACTCTGGCTCAACCCCGCCTCAAACTTGCTCATGCAGACTATTGGTCAGTATTTTTAATAGCTATAATGAGATGAAACTGTATCAGCACATAGATATAGAACTCAGATTCATCTACAAAATGTTTTACACCGCCAGAAATAGTACTTGGGAAACTTTCCCATTTCATAAATAGTGCAAAAAACGACTGATTAGCTTGTTTTCTGGTAAAAAATCATTTTTAAAAAATCCTCTGAAAAAACCCCCCAAAGAATCTTCAATGAATCAATGGAAGATTTTTTTCTGAACATCTTAACTTGAAGATGGAACAAAAATGAAACCGGATTTATAATCTAAATAAAGCAAAATATGTAGTAAATAATGTCATACTAATATGTGAACTCTACTTTCGTATATTTCGTTAGGTACGAGGTCATGCAGTCTTGCTGGCTACCTCCATCCCAGCGGCCAGCGGTCAACAAAGTCTTCCTCCTTCTCTCCTCTCTCCTTGCCGCAGAGCAAGGAAGTCGGAAGAGTTCTAGAAGAGATGAGGATGAGGAGGATTATGATGAAGACAGTGGAGAAGGAAGGAGAAGAGAAAGTGACGAGTCATTCGAAAGGCGATGGGATGCCCTCCGGCCCCCAGCTTTTCAGTCAGCCGCACACAAGCTTATGAGGGAGAGAGAATATGGGAGGGAGGATGGCTGCCTCAGAGAAAACGGAAACTCCTTTCCTCTTTTAGACCCCGTGGACAATATGATCACTCCTACATCTGAGCTAGATGACATCCTTACTGTAACAGAGACCAGCAAAGGGTTAAACTTTGAATACTTCTGGGAAAAGGCCCATGGCAGGAGAGGGTACAAGCCACTTCCTCCACCTCAGCCAATACCAACACCCAACTCTGGCCACAGGCAAACCTTGGACACACCCACCGTTGTCCCCGTGATCAGTGCCCGCAGCCCTTCACTGGCCAGCGAATATTACATTCGCCTAGAAGAGCATACTCCCCAGGATAAGTCCCCTAGTCTAGGAAAAGGGCGCTCGTTTAAAAAAAATCCAGGGTGTCCTGGAGATCTGGAGCTGGTTGAGCTTCAAACAGGGACTACTGGAAAAGACAGACCATGCTTCAGTCAGCAAGATGGCTTTGCGAGAGGCACCTCTCAGACTGTCAGATCCAGTGAGGTAAAGGTTATGGTTCCAAACACTGGCTTGGTTGAGTTCAGTAAGGAGAGCTGCAACCGAGTGACGGATTACGCTGTTATAGACATTGGAGAAGCAAACCAAAAGTCACTTGGTCCTCAAGCGCCCATCCTCCCGCCTAAACCTCGTTCAATGTCCATGTCTTCTGGCAGCCATCTACACTCACGTCCCCTGCCTGCTCCTCCGCTAGGTTACGCAAGAACATACGGGTTAGACATCTACCCTGGATCTTCGTTCCCAACGGGCAAAGTTGAGACCTCTGATTCTTTACTAATGAGTTCACTGTCCAAAGCCAATTTTGACCATTTGGGCTTAAATCGCACTCATCAGACACTTCCCCCATCTCCATCACTGTCTCCTTCCATTCCACCATCTTCTGGTAGCCACTCCATGTTCCACCCACCTCAGACCTGTCCTCCACCTCTCCCTCCTCACTATAGACTCCAGAAGGGTCAAAATTACTCTTCAGAGACGTATTCTAGATACAATGCAATGCACTTACAAAGAGACCCACTAAGCTGTGACCATACTGATGAGAGAAATGCTGACAGAGGCATGACACGGTCTCAGTCTTTGTATAATTCAAGAGATGGTCCAGAGACGTACTCTGTGGACAATGATTCCTGCACCAGAATGACTCGATCCCAGTCCGCAATTCCAAAAATTGAGAGAACGTCATCCTCAAGTCCGGAATTCTCAAAGGATGATGATGATTATGATGATGATGATTCACCTTTCATGTCACCGCAAAGATCCACAAGTGGAACAACTATTCAGCACGCCAACCTGGCTGATGAACCAGACCCAGCTACGTCGGAGCTTTTCTCAAGGGGAATGAAGCGAACACAATCCCGCCTTGCCACCATCCTGCCGGCCATATGGAGAGAAGATGCAGTCATGCAACGTGAGCGAGTTGCAGCCGCTAGGAAATCTCCCATACATTTGTTTCTGACTGAGATATCCAATGACTCCGTGGACATGAAAGATGGAGAAAGCACATGGGCACGAGAAAGCGATGGAAGGAAAGACAAAGGAATGCGGAGATCCCAGTCTCTTCTCTCAGAACTTGACTCGTCCTCACAGGCTTGGGCCTCAGACAAAGACTTCCTGCCTGGGTATGAAGGCAGTGCCAAAAAGAGAGATTTGTTCCTTACAGAGATTGAGACATCTGTGTCAGATTGTGAGGATGCATATGATGGCGAAGGTGGCACCCCGGTTTCCAGATTTGGAACTACTCCTCATCCCTTTGCACATCCCTCAGATTTGCCAGCATATGCAGAAGCTGAAGAGGCTTTTTCATCAGGGATGAAGAAGTCTCATTCTCTGCTCTCTGAAATCTCCAATGAAAGTGTTGAACTTGAGCCGAAGAAAGGGGAAATGACAAGAGAGGAATTCCTGAAGGAGATTCAATCTGCTGAAACATTTCTAACTGAAATCATTACAAGGCAACGCAAAATGGAAGAGAGTGTATCACCTGCTCCATTGTCCCCTGAGTATGAGTCAATATGCATTGATCCAGAATCGTCTCAGACAATACAGTTTGAATCAGAAAGAGCAAGAGCAGGAAAGCAGCCAGGTGACACCAAAGAAGCAATTTATGCTCAAGTCACCAAGCGGGCAAAAAGAAGTGAAATAAAAGTTGCTATGCGCCCAGAAATTCCAGTACTTCAGATTGCATCTGAGTTGCAAAATCTTGAAACAGCTCAGAAAATAACTCCAGTCAGCCACTTTTCACCTGAAATACAGCTAGAGAACAATTCCTTTAATGATTTTCTTCCCTCAGAAGTAATGCCTAAAAATGGGCCTCTGTTGGAGCAGATATCTCCCATTACAAAAGAGAAACAAAATTCTCAAGAGTCTCATAATCAGCATGACTGTGTAAGTGAAGGTCCAGTAGAACCCAGGAATATGCACAATGGTTCAGTGAGTTGTGACAAAAATCAAATCACTGATGATATGCAAACTGGAAGTGTAAATGAAAATTATTTGAAGGGCATGTTTGTTCAGGCCAAAGAACTAATGCAGGAAAACGACCACAGTGTGTCAGTTGGCATCGAGATGGTAACATCAAATGCAACATTTGAAGAAAATGTACACAATGAGAAACTGCCAGAACATCCAAACCAAATGCCAAATAAATCGACTTTCTTTGATCCTTCACAAAACAGTAATTTAGTTTGTGGCACAAAGGAAAGGGAATACAGTTCAGATGTGAGTCAAGACTGCCCCACTGCCAACTTGCAAATGGAGACATCCTCTAAATCCCTTGAACAAACCACTTTACCTGACAAGGACACTAGTTTAAGGACGGAGTGTCATGAAAAAGACATGGAAATGGCAAAAGAGCAACTACTTCCAAGTGACTCTTCACTCTCCTTGAATGAATCAAGTACAGATGTGTTCCACTCGCCTATGGTGCATGAACCCAACTCTGACCAGTCACTTTCCACAATGACCCCCTCAGATTCTGTCTTGTCACCTTTGACCTCTAGTTCAATGGAATGCCTCACACCTGGAGACTCCTGGTTGGGTGGAGGAAGCAGTGGATGGAGAGCCCTGGGAACAGAAACACCACATCGGGATTCGGCCTACTTCTCAGACAGCGACTTGGATGGTGGAGAGGGTTTAGGCAGAAGAGGCACCGATGTACTTGGCCCTTCTCGTCCAGGTGGTGTTCGAACAGGAGATCGAGGAATATTGATGGGAATTGAGGAAAAGATTGAAGATGAAGGACTACTGGAGAATTTAGAAAAGCAAGTTGAGATTAAACAAGACAAGCAGGAATTGTGGGGTTTGAATGAGAGAGCTGATGTAGAGAAGGGTCTCATACAAGGTGCTGTCATTTCAGGACTTTCTCAGAGTGAATGCAATGCTGAATTTATTGCCAGATTGTTCTCTAATGGAGAGGATGAGCCAAATAAGGGAGTTCCATTTAGCAACAGCTCTTTTAACATACAAAACTCCTCTCTAGTTAAAAATAGTGAGCTGGTAATGTCTCACACATTTTCAAAAGAAAGAATGTGTCACAATTCAGGTGCTACAGATCTTAGACTGCTCGCTGACATAGTCTCAGAACCTCAAAAACCCATTTCTGGACCAATTTGTCAAGAGGAACTCACCGAACATTGTTCATATTTGCAAACAGCAAAGTATAAAGAGACACGCTGTACATCACCTGAATTCCCAATTGAGGACCAGTCATCAGACAAAAGTAAATCCAGGCTATCACGGTTTTACAGCTTACAGTCTGATTATTCTAAATGCATCATCAGCCCTGAGCTAAACACAGAGCTCAGCAATGATGACACCAAATGCAGCCTGACCCAGTTCATCTGGTCTGAGACAAAAGCTGAACGACCTACAGAAGGGGAAAAGAGTAAGCTTGATATCCAAGACACAGATGCAAATGAACTAGGTTTGAGAAACCTCACATATTCAGAAGAGAGTGAGGATGAACAGGCAAAAGAGAAGTCTGAAAGTCAGCTAACGGTTGGGGAACTCTGCTTCACGATCAAGGAATCCCCCCAAAATGCTGCAGACGAGAATGCCAGCAGTATGGAGATCTCAAAAGATGAACGCTCTGATGAATTTGGCAGAGGTGCCTCAATAGGTCTTGAACTGAAGGAGAAGGAGTTGTGGAGTGCCCTTGAGGAAGATTACAGCACGGAGGAGACTGTGAGAGGGGAATTCAACTGCCAATCATTTCAGCAAGGAGAACTTCACCTTTGGCCTGTAGAAAATGACCAGTGGGCTGCAGCCGAAGCTCGGACACCAGAAGCAGGGCTTGGATCAGAGCTCTTCCCGAGTTTTGGGAAAAAGACCTGGGGAGAGGAGGAACACTTAGTGGTGAGTCATGAATTTTGGGAATCTGAAGCAAACGATGAGCTTGCAGATAGTGAGTCTCATCCCTCTACTCAGAGAATATGTGAAGATGCATTTAATGATGAGAAGCTAGGACAAGCTGATTACCCACCACCTGAGAGGTTGATCCTTTCTATTGAAGCTCAGGAGGCACTTGTAGAAAGGCTCGACTTTCAGCAAGAGGAGAACATGGAAAATCCAGACATGGAGAATGGAGCACTGGAGCATTATACTAGCAATATAAAAATGGAAGTTGAAAATCTGGAGAACCCAGAGCTGGAGGCACCTGTACAACACAGACCTGTTGAGGTGGTGATTGATACCCAGAATTCTGAGACATGTTTACAACATTGTGTGGGAGGTGAATTGTTTGGGGATAAAGATAATAAAGAGTTTGACAGTCACGAAAACATAGTGGGTGTAAGAGGTTGTGTGACTCACTCTCCCTCGTTTTCTATTACAAATGCTTCAACTGATGAGTTGGAGCCTCTACAATACCACAAAGAATCTCTTTCTAGTCAGGATGTTTCTAACAGTGTACAAAGGGACCAAACTGAAGCCACATGGGCACCCAAGACTGAAGCAAGCAAAATGTTGGTTGCAGCCCTTGAAGACCATCAAACCTGCACAATAGATATGTCAAATGCAGCCACTGACTTAGCTGACAGTTCTCACGTCATTTCAGTGTATCCAGAGTGTCTCAGTACAGAAACCATTAGACATAACGTTGACAGTAATCACTGCTCTGCCACCATCAGTGATGTGTTTTTTGAAAAAGAAAGATCAGATTCTCCATCTTGTCCAAGTCTCACCATTAGCACCGATCCAGAGCCATGCAAGATTCATAGTAGCAACGTTCAGTGTTCAACCCCCTCACTGATTTCAATGGAGCTTTCTGAATGTGCTGCTTCCCCACATGCGGAGGGCCCAAGTAGTTTCCCAAATACAGTACACCACATAGAAATCAAGACCAGTTCAAGTCTGTTCTGTGCTGCGGATCAAACATCTACTAAAGGACATGAAGAGCCGCTTGACTGCTCTGATGATGTTAACTGTTTAGATCAGTCTCTTGAAGAACTTGCCACCAGTACCACCACTCACAGCAAAGGCATCACTGCAAACCTGGGACAAAAACTGCACACATCTCTTGTGCAAGAAAACCACATTCACCCAGAGTCAAATGCTGTGGACGACAGAAATAGCCTGTCCCAGAAAGTGGCCCATCCACCTCTCTCCCAGTGTTCTCTGAACTCCATCCCTGAGTTGTTGATCTCTGAGTGGAAGGACTTGGATGAGGAGCCTCTGGAGGATTTTGAAAAACTGGAGCAACTGTGCTGCATTTCTGGGGATGAAGAGACCCTTGGAGATTTGTTTTTAGGAAACTTAGATCTGCTTGAATCTTTGAAGAGAAATCCAGAGCAAAGAACGTGCGGTGCCGGTGGCATAATAAACCAGCATGACTCAGCAGATGCAGAGGGAAAGACGAGAGTAGAGCTCAAAGAAGAAGTTGACGGGATATCCAAAAGTACCACGGCTGTCTTGCAACAGTCAGAGCAGTATGAAAACATTTCTCCAAATTTCCCAGGAGAAGCTCAGCAGTCAGGGGAGAAGAGAATGGGGAAGCACGTGCCAACGCCTCTCTCACCATGCAATTCTACAGATGGTTCCAAAGGGCAGAGGTCACTCTCAAAAATGCAGGCAAAAAATGGACTGATGATGCAGGTGAATACAAATGACTATGACCTGTACTTTATTGATGCTCTGCTATTTCTGAAACATGCTGTCTTTTTATAGGTTTGTGAGGAAAGGCTTCAGTACTCTCTCAGTGAAAATGTTAAAACCAATGTCCTGTGGGGGTCTACAGTTAGTGACAGCGTGATTCTGCACCCTTGGGGAGCCTCTACCACTTCGTCCTCTGAAGAAATTGTTGCAAGCAAGGATTTCCAAGAAAATGAGAGGTGTGGTTATGTTCAAGAAATACTACAAAAATAGATGAAGTGCTGAATAAAACAGAGCAATATTCTAAGAGAGAGATCAAATAATATCTCTCTATTCTAGAGATGATAAATCATAATCAGAAATTCTGTATTTAAACTATTAGTTCACTTCCTCAATTATAATTTCCTCATAATTTACTCGCCCCTATTTCACCCAGAATGTTCAAGTCTTTCCTTCTTCAGG
>JAHKKF010400181.1:0-10382 GCA_019740295.1 Labeo calbasu | reverse complement strand
GATTGTGTGATGTAAACTTGAAATTCTGAAGAAAAAAGTCACAATTGCGAGATATAAACTCGGAATTCTGAGAGAAAAAAGTAACAATTGTGAGATATAAACTCGGAAGTCTGAGAAACCGTCATTCTTGTGATATATAAACTCTGAATTCTGAGAAAAAAGTTACAATTGCGAGATATAAACTCGAAATTCCGAGAGAAAAAAGTTACAATTGTGAGATATAAACTCGGAAGTCTGAGAAACCGTCATAAATGTGAGATATAAACTCGAAATTCTAAGAGCAAAAAGTTATAATTGCGAGATATAAACTCGAAATTCCGAGAAAAAAAGTCACAATTGTGAGATATAAACTCGGAAGTCTGAGAAACAGTCATAATTGCGAGATATAAACTCGGAATTCTGAGAGAAAAAAGTTACAGTTGCGAGATATAAACTTTGAAGTCTGAGAAACAGCCACAATTGTGAGATATAAACTCGGAATTCAGAGAGAAAAAAGTAACAATTGTGAGATATAAACTCGGAAATCTGAGAAACAGTTGTAATTGTGAGATATAAACTCGGAATTCTGGGGAAAAAAAGTCACAATTGTGAGATATAAACTTGAAATTCTGAGAGAAAAAAGTCACAATTGCAAGGTATAAACTCGAAATTCCAAGAGAAAAAAAGTCACAATTGTGAGATATAAACTAAAGTCTGAGACTATTTCTCACAGTTGTCTCGCAATTGGCAAGAAAAAAAATCTGAATTATGAGATAAAGTCGCAATTACCTTTTTTTATTTAGTGGTGGAAACAAGCTTCCATAATTTTACTACGTCAAGTTAAACTATATGAAAAAAGTGTTGCTTTGGCTACTGGCTAAAATAAGATAAGTTTAAGTTATCTTTTCATTTTTTATTTTTTTCAGTTAACATTTATTTCAATTATTGTAGTTTTAGTAAACTCTTATAACCCTGCCATAAACATGATTTCAAATTGAAAGAGTTTAGAGCCATGTCCCAAAAGTGCATCCGAAGCCAAATATCTGCCACCTTTCACTTCCACACCCTTGTACTTTTTCCCTACATAGTCTCCCCTCATTCTTTGGGCTGGAGTGGAGGAAGGATTTATTGTATCGGCGTTGAGATAACAATGTTTTGGAATTGGCCTGATAACAACTGGAGGCTATTAACATTCTTTCCCTGGCAATAATTTTTATGAGGATTTTCAGTAGCAGCTGAACAACAGCTTTCTAAAAGGGGGTGATGTCATCTTGGATACTTACATTACAAGGTCATGTAATGGACAAGTTGGCTGTTTTGTCACATAATCAGATTTTATGATGGCTGTTGATGGTGTTGCTGAATAATTAAGATGCAAATTAGTCCGTGATGATATTGTATCTCAGTCATTACAGGCATTACATAATATATTTGTGCATATCAGTCCAGGGTCATTTTATTTACTTTTTTTCATGCAAAGGACTCTTAAATATGGTGACTCTTAAATTTAAAGACAGTTGTGTATTTATGTAATATAAATATTTATATTTTTATGTCTGTGTAACAACTCACTTATACTCTGAGAGACAAAATATTTAGTAAATAATTGTTTCCGAAATTAAATATTTGGCTTTATATCGTTTCATTAATATCTCAAGTGTAATATTGACAGTTATGTATACAAATTAATCCTGGTTTAGGTTAAGCCCTTTATTTTAATTAACTATGAAACCAGGCCTATATCTTATATGTTAAGCACAAATTAACTTTGACAGCCCTAAAAAGCCCTTTCTCTGAGGGTCAAAAACCAGAACATTTCTTTACAGTTAATGATTTTGTTTTCTCTCTTTCAGCTCCAGACGGATGCAGAGAAGCACTCTGCAGTAAAAAACATCCCCAGCTGGCCCAACAGTGACCTTAAACGTTCAGAAGGCGGCCCTGACGGTGCCAACAAAATGGAAACCACAACTAAATGGGCTCACAGGTCCTCAGATTTCTCAGATGAATCAGAACGGAGCTTGATGGGTCGCAAGACACCTACCATTTCCCAGACGGGCTCCTGGAGGCGAGGAATGACCGCCCAGGTGGGCATCACTTCGCCACGGACAAAATCAACAACACCTACGAACTGCAGCTCACTCAAGACACATGGTAATGGTTCAGATGGTCATATTGCATAGGTGTTCCAATTGGCATATTCTCATGTCTCTCCAAACAATGTAAGTCTTTTGTAAAACACTAAAGATGATGTTTTGATAAATGATTTTGATTGATGAACGTCAATGGGGTCCAAAATGTATGGACAAACTTATACTGTATGGACAAAAAAAGTCAGTCATACAGGTAATTTGGACCACAAAACCAGTCAAAAGGGTAATTTTTTTTTACATTTCTGAATAAATAAGCTTTTCATTGATGTATGATTGTTAGGATAGGACAACTATTTGAAAATCTGGAATCTGGGGGTGCAAAAAAAATCTAAATCGCCTTTAAATTTGTCAAAATAAAATTCTTAGCAATGCTAATCAAAAATTAAGTTTTGATATATTTACAGTGGGAAATTTACAAAATATCTTCATGGAAGATATTTCAGTTGACAAAAACAATTTTAAATAGCTTTAGTTAAGAGTAACAACACTGACTGAGCCACGTCTGTTTTCATGTGGTTTCCTGAGGCATGACAGCCACAGGGATGTATTATCTAATCATAGATCGCATCACATTGCACTATAACACCTACATAGTCTTATGTGTGGTGTGCTGCACATCTTTGGTGAGTCTTATGTTCAGACGAGTCCTGACATGGGCCATGATACTATATTCAAAAACATGATTTCATTTTGCGCTTGACAGTCCATGTTGTTGATCATCTCACAGGTAAGACCGACGACGCCAAGGTGTCGGAGAAAGGACGTTCCAACGGCACCCACTCCACAACTGCTGATGACACCAAGAAACCTCCCCTCAGTTCGACTACACGCACACCAACCAGCACTTTTGGCTTCAAGAAGGCTCCGGGCGCAATGGGGACAATAACCGCGAGCGGAGCTTTGGTAACTAGTGGCTCTGCTACAGTTGGCAGGATACCGAAATCGGTTGGGTTTTCTGGGAGTCGAATTGTGGGTCGGCAGACAGCCGTTGATGACGGATACCTTCCTCCAAGTGCTCGGACGACTCTTCAGTACCGCAGTTTACCGAGACCTAGTCGTACCGGCACCGCTCGCTGTTCGAACCGCTCCAACAACTCAAATCTTGATGCTAGTTTTTGCAATAAAGGTACTGCCACACTTCCAAATCCTAAGAGTCGCAACTTAGTCAAGTCCCCAATGGGAATGACTAACCAGACAGACCGAGAGAAGGGTATCTTTTCCGACGTGGAGAGCCAGGTGCTTAAGACTAGCGCGACTACACAGACGGGGATGTGCCAAGCTGGACGGCAAGCTGGAGGAAAGTATTCTGAGATGTCCTCGCCAACCCTTCGTAGGTAAGCTCTCAACATTCGCAGTTTAGCTTAGGCGGACTTGAAAGGCTGTTGATGAAAAATGTATTTTACAAAGCATGATTTTTTACTTGATGTGGATGAAAGCACCATTTTAGATCCCTCAAATATTTACACAGCAGTTCTCAGCTGTGCTGTGTGAGTTCCAGAATATTCTCCTACTTGGGTGCTGGACGGCGTTCACAGGACTCGCTGTTTATCTGAGCGATTTGATGTTGGTTGAGATTCTGAGGGTTGAAAGGCGTCTTCTGGCCACCACAAGTGCATTTTCCTTGGGCTTCTTGATGTTTCTCTAAGACATGGCACAGACTGAGAGGCTAGTGTTTGTTCTAGCTGATTAGTTTGCTAGCTCTGACTGATTGCTTTTCTAGTTAGTAGAACCAGACTGCAGATAGACTGATGTTATCTGACCAGGCAGTCCATGAAGTAATGAGAAAAATCAGAGGACTTTCCTAATCTCATATTTTTTTTATGAAGAACAAAGGTGTCCATCCTGGATGTCCAGCCAGTGGCCTGCAGAGTTTAGCTTCAGCCTGCCCCAACACCTTTGCTTGGACGTTTTTAGTGAACCTGAAAACCAAAGGATGGTTCAGAGTTGTTTAATTAGGACTGGAGCTAATCTTAGTAGAATAGTGGCCGTCCAGGAGCAGGTTTCAACTACCCCTGATGAAGAATGACATGATGTGCGTTTGTTATTAATGTTCAACAAAAGAACAACAAAAATGAGTCTTGTCAGTTCAGTTGAAGCTTACTTTGCTAATCAGTAGCATAACCAATGATATTTTTTGTTGAATACTTTCATGTTTCATTCATCAGTGTATCATTTATTACTATTTTCATATGAACAACCAGTCTATAAATAGATTTTCACAAATACATTACAGTATACATTACAGTAATGATTACTAGTTCATTTTGAAATGGACATTACCAAAAACTGGCTCATGATTCAGTGAGAGCGTTAATTGTGATCTTAGTAATGGTTGTCAAACTGCTAACTCTAAAGTTTGTGAATCTTTTTGAGTAATATGTTAAGTGAAAAAACTGGTTCATAAGAGTCATTTGTTTGCAATTCAGTCTTCGCAGCCTGCACTGTGATTCTCTTACTAAATGAGTCTGATTCAAATCAATAACTTGCAAGCAAGTTTGAGACAGGTTTATAAATCTTTTTCACTAACTCATTAAAAAGAACCGAGTCATTTGTTTGCGATTCAGTCATCGCAGCCTGCACTGTGATTCTCTTACTAAATGAGTCTGATTCAAATCAATAACTTGCAAGCAAGTTTGAGACAGTTTCATGAATCTTTTTGACTTACTCATTAAAAAGTACTGGTTTATAAGAGTCATTTGTTTGCAATTCAGTCATCGCAGCCTGCACTGTGATTCTCTTACTGATTGAGTTTGTTTTAAATCACTAACTTGCAAGCAAGTTTGAGAAAGTTTCATGAATCTTTTTGACTTACTCATTAAAAAGAACTAGTTCATCAGAGTCATTTGTTTGCAATTCAGTCATCGCACCCTGCACTGTGATTCTCTTTCTGATTGAGTCTGATTCTAATCACTAACGTGCAAGCAAGTTTGAGACAGTTTCATGAATCTTTTTCACTGACTCATTAAAAAGTACTGGTTCATAAGAGTCATTTGTTTGCAATTCAGTCATTGCAGCCTGCACTGTGATTCCCTTACAAATTGAGTTTGTTTTAAATCACTAACTTGCAAGCAAGTTTGAGAAAGTTTCATGAATCTTTTTGACTGACTCATTAAAAAGAACCGATTCATTAGAGTCATTTGTTTGCAGTTCAGTTATTGCACCCCGACTCTGATTCTCTTTCTGATTGAGTTTAAGACAGTTTCGTGAATCTTTTTGACTAATTTATAAAAAAAACTGGTTCATAAGAGACATTTGTTGTCAAATCGGCAATCGTAGGCTGTGCTGTGAAAAATTGTTGGACTGATTAAGTCTGATTCAAATTACTTATTTTGAAGTGAGTATGCATTTTGACTGATTCACTGAAAAGAACCAGTTCATAAGAGTAATTTGTTTGTTAATCAGACATTGGATTAGCGTAACACTGGCATGCAGTCACAAGTGTTTACGTTTCTTGCATTTGCAACCATTTTAGCGCCATTTTATTAATATTGTTATCTACATTTCTTTCCTCTTTTGCATCCAGACTCTTTGGTAGCAAATCTTGCAACAAGCAAGCTCCGGTCACCACCATGGAGAACATGAAGAACTCCACTGTCATCTCCAATCCTCATGCCACATCCATCCAGCAGAATGGTTCTCTAAACACACCATCTGTCACCAGCGGCCCGGTTTACAGTGACAGTCTGCCCTCTGGGGGTCATGGAGAGCAAACCCTTTCCTCTGTGACCTCCAGCCCAGGATCAGCTTTCTCTCCTTGGGGAGGCAGGGATGGACTGGGCTCCAATCACACAAATAGTGACTCCATAGATGTTTCCTTGGGAAAGGAAGATTTGTGTCTCAATCGGACCAACAGTGCACGAACTGGTCTCTCAGACAGGTAAGAAACTGATTGTTCGACCATGCTAACTTCATGTCAACACAAATCCAGCTGTTTGTGACTTGAAAGTAGAGTTTGTATCTCTACTGATGATCTATCTTCCTTTCTACCTATTCCTCTTTAATCATTTCTTTATCTCCTCTCCCTTTTCTGTCACTTTTATCTGCCTCTTTTTGTTTTGTCTTCTCTGTGCCCTTCTCTAGCCCTCATTCCTCCCCCTCCGCTAGCCCTAAATTTACCCGCAACACACTCCCACGGAAACAGGACAGGTAAAGCTATATGTGTGGTCATGGGGTCAAGTTTTGCTTTGTGTTTTTGTCTTGCTGGTGTGCATTGTGATCAGAGCTCCTGATTGACTTAAAAAATACTAATTTGCAACAATTTGAAGGGGAAAAAAAGATAGGAAAACAGTCATTAGTTTTTTTCCTTTCATGTTTTTGGAATGACAGTAAATCTTCTTTGATTCTTCGATTGCGTGAAATGACTCTTTGGAACAGTTTTTAATGTTTTAGTCAAAAAGATTTACAAAATAGTCTCAGATTCATTTCTGAATCAGACTTTCTCTGTCAGTGAGTCGTTTCTGAGCGCACAGCAGACTCCCTTACTTAACCACAAATTATTTTCCATTTATGTTACTTGGAATTGATAACAGTGATCTTGTGTAATGATAAGTATAAGTAATATTTTAATTCTATCAATTTAATCTAATGTGACAGCCAAAACGGTAATTTAACTCATAAATGCCAATGGCTTCCTAGTCTATTTTTTTAGTCTAGAGCCCTGATTATGTCAGTACTATACCAATATGTAATATGTGAGTGCAGTTTGTGTTAACTCGGTTTCAGTTTGTTTAGTACACAATATGGTATTTACTTTGTATGTACCTGCTGACCTGGTTAAATATTGCAGTATGTAAATAATCATGGGAGCTTGGAGCTGTGGACTTGGGTTTTCTGTTACCAACCACAGATTGGATAGCTGTGCTTATCCTGGCATTGTGACATTTATCTTGGAGCTGTTTTTATGAGAACTTTCATGTGAAAGAGAAAAACAACACTCCATTTCACAGTCTCATGCACTTGTTTTTAACCTGCAGGTATGGCCATGTGCCTCAGGTCAGAGGTCATGAAGAGGCCCGTGATTGGCTACGTTCACCCTCGGCTACTGGGCTCCCGGATTCAATTGGCTCTTCCCCTTACAACCCTGCATCCACACTCAGCTCACCCTCTGGGACACGCTTCAACTTTAACACACTTGGTAAACACAAGAAAATATGCGTAATCACGGTTTTATTTTTGTTACTCTACAGCATAATATATCACTATCATATTTTATCATATTATCGGTTGATAGTGGATATATATATACTTTTTTGTACACTTACATTACAGTTGCTCTCATTTAATGGTGATCTAAAGTTAATTTTAAAATATAAAAAATGTAAAAAAAAAAAAAAAATTAAGCACTGTTAAATGTAATCTAAGTCTGATATCTGTGAATATCTATTTTTCATACGGTGTAGACTGAATGCTTAAAAATGATTTAAAAATGCTTAAAAAATGCTTCAAATATAGATTTTTAGGTTTTATGTTTATTTTTTAGATATAATAGTATACATTTTAATATCAGTCATGTATTGATTATCAGCCATAACATGAAAATAATCTCATGATCTTTTTAAATGCTTTAAAAATAGATTGAAAGGTGTTATGTTTATTTATTAGACAAAATAGTATACATTTTAATATCAGCTATTTATTGGTTATCGGGCATAACGTGAAAATAATTACTGATATATCGGTATCACCCAGAACTTTAATAATGATGTGATGCTTAAAAAAAGATTTTTAGGTTTAGGTTTATTTTTTTTAGACAAAATAGTATACATTTTAATATCAGCCATTTATTGGTTATCGGCCATAAGATTAAAATAATTACCAATATGTCTGTGTCACCCAGAATTTTAATAGTGGTATGATGCTTAAAAAAATGTTTTTTTAAAGACAAATTAGTATACATTTTAATATCAGCTGTTTATTGGTTATTGGTCATAACGTGAAAATAATTACCGATATATCGGTATCACCCAAAACTTTGATAATGTTGTCATCCTTTAAAAAATATATTTTTTTAGGTTTTATGTTTATTTTTTTAGACAAAATAGTATACATTTTAATATCAGCCATTTATTGGTTATCGGCCATAACGTGAAAATAATTACTGATATATTGGTATCAACCAGAACTATAATAATGGTGCATCTCTAGATTATATGTAAAATATTACTTTAGATGATCATCTGTTGGATTATTACCCAATACTAGCAGCAGGGTATTACAATAATCTGACTTAATGCAGCTCAAATTGTGTTTTAAGTTTTTGTAATTTTTTTTTTTCACTTGCTCATGCTTCTTTAACTAAAATATGTATTACTCCCCCTTATTGTGAACTTTGAATGCACGCTCATGTCATTATGTTCAATCATAGTGCTTTTTTAACCTTTATCCCATGTTGACAATCCAGGCAGCCCCACCACGGCTTCTCAGATAGCAGCTTTGCGCGGTACCAACGGTCAGGGCAATCACGACATCCTGTGCGACCCCTACAGCGACCCACGTCTGAGGAACTCCTCGATGAGTCTGGAGGAAAAGAGTCGCACTATGAGCACCTCCGGATCGTTCCGTGATGGCCTGGAGGAAGGTGAGACTTGATTTTGATGGATCAAAATAAACTTGGTGCGACTGTTGTGTACTTTTCTGTGTACAAGAAAACGAAATATGAGCTAGTATCATCTGAACGTGTTATTTCTGTCTGCTATCAGAATTTACTCTCACAGCTTAATCCATAACGTCATGTTTTTGGAAACAAGCTAATAGACCTTCATTGTTCTGTTAGCTAATAACTAAATGATAGGTTGTCATTAATGTTAGGGTTTTCGACAACGTCAGGCTGTAACGTGTGTCCTTCCTCGTGCCAAAGCATAAACAAACAAAGAGTGTCTTTGTTGGCCTGGCAGCCTTTACCCCACAGTTAATGTTGATTTGATGATTAGCTCGCCTGCGTTGGCTCAACACCACTTGTCCCAAGGCTCTTTTGCTTTCTGAATTTATGATTCATGGCTTTGTAAGGTAGTGATGGTGTTGATTTCAATGTGCCAGTGAACTTAAGCAGTGTTGTTCAGGCTTGTAAAAAGAACAACAGTTGCTGTTCGAAATGATGCATGTCCTCAATCTAATGCAGTTTTTTTAAGGGTTATTTTTGCCCAAAGTCTGTTTGTTATTGGCTTAAAAAGGAAAAAGTTGGCTCAGAGAGGAATTACCCATTAAGTAAATTTGTGTTCATTAAAATGAATGTGCACTGCTGACCTTTAAAGGATTAGTTCACTCCAGAATTAAAATTTCCTAATAGTTTAATCACTCCCATGTCAACAGGATGTTCATGTCTTTCTTTCTTTTTATCCATACAGTGGACTTAAATGGGGATCAATGGGTTGAAGGTCTAAATTGTAGTTTCAGTGCAGCTTTAAACGTCTCTATACCAGTGGTTTTCAACTCCAGTACTCAGGGCCCACTGCTCTGCACATTTTGTATGTTTCTGAATCTGAAACACTCAGTTTAGTTCATGGATCTTTCTTTTAAAGAGCTGATGATGTGAATCAGGTGCGTTAAATGAGGGAGACATACAAAATGTGCAGAGCAGTGGGCCCCGAGGACTGGAGTTGAGAACCACTACTCTGCACGATCCCAGCTGAGGAATAAGGGTATTATCTAGCGAAACGATTGGTCATTTTCTAAAAAAAAAGAAAAATATGTATACTTTTCAACCACAAATGCTCATCCTGCACTAGCTCTGCGTCCACAACTTGTTGGAAAGGTCACACGTGATGTAGGCTGAAGTACCAGTCCAGTGTTTACAAAGCAAACGTGCAAAGAAAGTCAAATGCCCTTACCAAAAAAAAAATTAAAACAATGTCGGACGATTTTAAAGGGGTCATATTATGCTCTTTTACAAAGTCTTGATTTTGTTTTGGGGGTGTACTAGAACATGCTTTCATGCGTGGTGGTTCGAAAAACGCATTATTTTCAATATAATTTATGCTATTACAATACATCTCACCCAGCCTGGCACGTAAGGCTCAAATAATTCTGGCCCACCTTCCGAAAGACTAAATGTGTTGTGATTGGTTAGCTCTCCCACCGCGTTGCGATTGGCGAACAGCTTAGACGGTGTTTCAGTGCTGCCACGCCCCTTGTCAAAGAAGCAAGTTCCATGTACAACTGTTAGCACAAGCTAGATTAAACTGATTCTTACGGTTTAAATATGGATATTTTTCTTACAAAAACGCATTGATTCGCTACAGGAGGCCTTTATTAACC
>JAHKKF010400179.1:0-11923 GCA_019740295.1 Labeo calbasu | reverse complement strand
ACTAAAAGACTACTTAAACAGGGTATCTGCAGGTCTTAAAAAATGTCTAAAATTCATAGTCATGCAATGCACAGCAAAAAAAAAAAAAAAAAAAAAAAACAATATCTTCCGATTTTTGTCTTGTTTTCCAATACAAATATCTGAACCTTTATTTAAAAAAATATTTATTTATTTATTTATTTATTTATTTATTTATTTATTTGAAGTGCAAAATGAAGATGCAAAGTTAGCACAGTTAAGTGAGATTATGCTATAAAAGAAGAAATATCTGTTTTCATTTTGATTTTTGTAAGTTTTCTATAAGTTTAAAGCAAGTTTGTAACATTTTCAATGGTTTTACCAGCAGTGATCCAAATTCATAAAATATCTGATTAAACAACAGATTCTCACTCCTAACTTGCCATGTATTGACAATTTGTGTTGGAGAATGTGTTGGAAATGGATTGATTGAATTTGAAAAAATTATATTTTCAACAACATTTGACAGAATTTGAATTCATTATATTCAACAAAGTCATAAAGTTATATTAATGTACCTGTTTAGTGTTTGAGAACAACCCAACAGTCCTTGTACGCAAGTTATTCCTCTCAGTGGTGGTTGGATATTTTGTGCTGTCAAAGTAAAAAAACAGTGTGAAACTGTTTTAACAGCATTGACATCAGCATTTGCTGCTGTGCAACGTACACGACTGTTCAAATGTTTAGGGTCAGGAAGTTTTTTTTTTTTTGTTTGTTTTTTTAAATGTTTTTGTGTGAAGTCTCTTCTGCTCATCAAAGCTGTATTTATTTGATCTAAAGAATTAGTAAATCAGTAAAAATGTTGTTACAGTTTAAAATGTATGTGTTTTCAAAATGAATACGAGTTAAATTGTAATTTATTGCTGTGATCGAAACTGAATTTTCAGCATCAGTCTTCAGTATCACGCGATCCTTCAGAAATCATTCTAATATGCTGATTTTGCTGCTCAAGGAGCATTTCTGATTATTATCAGTTGAAAACAGTACTGCCTAATATTTTTGTGGAAACTGATTTTATTTTTCAGTATTACTTGATGAATAGAAATTTTAAAAAATACAGCATCTGTTTAAAATAGAAAGCATTCCCCTAATGAAAAATAAATATACTAAAATGTATTTAAAATACATTTATTTCATACTAAGTATACTACAAAAAGCTTAATGAAAATACCCTGCAATTGTACTTTTAGTACTAAACTGGTATATTTAAAGTCTGCTAATTTGGAAGAACTCATTTTGTATTTTATGCACTTTAATTGAAGTCCAACTAAGGATATACTTAAATATATTTGATTGTGCTAAAGTGGAACTATTTTTTTAGGTACACTTTAAATTTCTTGCACCTAGAGTCATTAACATTTTCATTATTAAATATTATATCATACAATCATCATCAGTAGTGACAATAAAACATATTTTAGGCTTAATATTAAGAAATGTGCACTGTGCACAAGTAGTACTCCAAATATAGTGTAATTACAATTTTTATATCAGTAAGTCTCAAGCAATATGTCAAGAAATATGTTAATAGACTTGAACTATATTTAGTAGAAAATAAATGCATTTTAAAACTATGACTTTTTTTTTTTTTTTTTTTACTAGGGTTGTAACATTATAAATGTCTTTATTGTCCATTTTCATTAATTTAATGCATCCTTGCTGAATACAGTAAAAGTATCAATTTCTTTCATAAAATGGCTTAGTGACCCCAAACATTTGATTGACAGTGTAACATATAATGATTCAAATCTGTATTCTGATTACATGAGATCATTAAACAAAGCAGTTGCGATTGACAAAATATACTGAACTGAACGGTAAGATTTGCATTTCAAACCATATTTGTACTGTATGCAGATTTACCTTTTTGTTGTTCTTGAGTTTGTGTGAATGAAAGACACTGGTTGAGTCTGAGCTGAAGGTCAGAAAGTGTCTGAGATGCTCACTGGACTGATATTTATTGGCTGGAAAGAGGTGGGTGTAAAAATACACCCTGTTTTTTGAAAATGCACCACAAATATGTTTCTTGCCAGTAAGCAAAATGCGGTGCCATTTTTGCTTCTTTGTCTACCCTTGGAAATTCATATAGTGCTACAATAAAAACGAGAATAAAACAAAGTGACATGTCTTTAAAAACAGTCACCAGAATGAACTTGAGGAGAACTGGCTTCATACATCCACTAAAAATCACTAAAACACCAGCTGATTCAAGCACACTGAGACTTCAAACATGATGAAGAAAAGTAATGTTAGGGAAGAGAAACAATTGTATTGCATTTGATACAATTTTCAGACAAAAAAAATATAATACAGAATATAATACAGAAAATGTTTGAAATTCTTAATCAATCAACAGGGGAGTACCGTGATACTAATTAAGTTTTTTTTTTTTTTTTTTTTTTTTTTATAACCTATTCACCTGGGCTGTCTCAGATCAAAGACAATCAAAAGGATTTTACCAAAGAACAGATGCATTAATAATTGTGACATTCAAAGTGACTTACGCTGCATTCAAGCTGCACATTTGCTCATAAAACCAAACTGTGCTCTGCAAAGAAAGCTTTTATTGAGAAGCTTCTGGAATTATACCCAGTTTAAACAGACATGTGGCATAGCAACGTTTTAATTAATGGTTAAAAAGTTCTACTTGGTGTGACCTCTAGAGAGGTCTGCAGGTCCGACCATGTCGGGGTGGTTCAGTGTTAGTTTGTCTCTCATAGTGAACGGGTAGACAGCGGTTTCCAATGACCTCGCAAGCAACAATCACATAAAAGCGCTCAGTCTGAAGCTGAACTTCACACTGACCATTTCTCAAAGTGCTTTCAACAATGTACACTCTGAACATTCTCTTGCTGATGCACAGGTTTTGTGTGTCTCTGACACCTCGTCCATTGCAGATTCTTTTAATGCTATTGGTGTTGTTTTTATGGAGGAAGGACTGTAAAGGTGTTCTCCCGCAAAGATTTCTTCTCGTGAGATATACTGCCCAGGCGCTTTCCCGGCTCGTGTTGAACTCACGCGAGAGAATGTGTCTGCGTTTAAACTGATTATATGCGTTGTTATTCCAAGATCTCTGGCAGGGACGTGCCCAGTTAGAAAAAATGTCTGAAAACATCACCAGTTCATTGTTGCTGAAACTGATGTTGTTCAATCCATGACTGAGCATGAAAAGGAGCATGATAAAAAAAGCCGCTCTCATCCTGGAAACAGCAGAGTGACAGGTGAGATCCACCGATAAAATCAACAATTATGTGGACAAACTCAATAATAGCATTCACATGCTTAGATTGTTTTTTTTTTAGTTATGATTATTTCAAAAGCTATAAGTATGTGCCACTTTTACTAAAAAGGAAATTATTCAAATTCATTAATATTTCACAAGCATTTTTACAGCATTTTTGAAAATCAATGAATCTCACCCTGTATTGTTGAAAACTGGACAAATAATATGTGAATACGTTCAAAATGGCAGTATGGGTTGAAAAATCTAAATACTCCTAGAAATATACAGTTTCCATTATTAACAGAATAGAATAGATATTTGTGCAATAATTATAAACTTTATTTATATTAATGAACCATACATATGTACAGCATAATCACAAAATAGTGTCTGTTTACCTCTTCATTAGAGCGATTTTTTTAGATGCGTCTCTTCCCTCGTCAGTATTTCGTTCTGTGAAAAAATAAAAAAGTGTGACGTTGTTTCGACGGTGTTTCTTCTCATGCAAACCATTTGTGTGTTTGACGTCAGGGTTTACTGCATTGTGGCAGGCCCAGTTCTACGGGGTGTGGTAGACATGCTAAGCACCCTTAAATGAAATTAATAGCACCCTCAGTTAAAGCTGTAATAATGACATTTCTTTGCAGATTTGTCAAACCTTCCAGTGCGTTATTGTTTGGAGATCAGTTTCTATTTCAACGTGTTTCTGCAGCGCTGAGCAGTGTAGCCAATCACAGACAAGTCTGTTGATTTCTTGAACACAACAGCCAATCAGAGGCGTTTAAGTTAGAATCCACTCACCGAAGTTTTGTTCAGGTGCTTTATTCAGCACAGATCACTTCATTATAACAAAATATAGATGTAATGCAAATAAGAGATCCATTGTACAGCGTAGAGAACTTCACTGATTATGACATAATTTTGTGAGATCGCCATGAACTAAGATGAGTGATAGCTTTATAGGTATCATAGATTGAGCACTGCTTGCGCCATAGCAATTGATGGCGCAGAAATTTTAAATATATAAAATGTTATGTGATCATTCAAACCTGATCAAGCTTAACAATACTTATAATTTATAAAATATTTATAACTCAAATGAAAACTTTTCTGCAGCATTTGGGGCAATAATGAAATGACTTTCAGACGTTATAAGTATTCCTTAAATGTCTAAACGAGTAACTTTGTGCATAAAACCTTGTTTATCAAAGATAATCAGAATGGTTTCACAAAAGAATGAATACAATTATGCATTTGGCAGATTTTATTCAAAGTGACTTACATTTTGTTTAGGCTATACATTTGATCAGTTCATTTTTTTTTTTGTTTTTTTGTTTTTTTGTTTTTTTGCATTGCAAAGAAAGCTTTAATTAAGATATTTCTGGAATTACATTTCTAACATGCATGTGGCATAACAGCATTTTTAATGAAACGTTAAAGAACAACCTTTCAACCCTTATTTAATCCTCCACAACCAATTTTATGAAATGAAATCATGCTGTATAATAGCAAGGGTATGGCTTTTTGTTCCTTTCAAAGTGTTGGCCATGATAGTGCACAGGTAGATTGTTCTCACATTCAACAATTATGTAAGCCTTCGCTTGACTACATTCAATGATGCACTTCTGTTTCGACGGATCTTTGGTATTGTTTTTGCTTTTAATCATGTACAGTTGGAAGAGATTTGTACTTTTGTCATAGTTATCATTTGTTCTTGTACTAGCACCATTGCAGATTTGCTTTATATTATCTTCAGTGTCATTAATGAAAGACTGTTTTTCAGTTCTACCGCACAGACCATTTTTCACTATGTAGTTCACCCAAGCAGATTTATTATCTGTTTGAAAATCAGCTGGGAGAATGTGTTTTTTCTTGAACTCTGCGTATCGATCATTGCTCTGGCGTTCGGATTCAACGCTGAGAGCCAGAATGAAGAGAAGCGAGAGGAAAGCCGCAGATCTCATCCTGACAACAAGAGAAAATAAACATTTAGTAAGAATTTAGTATTTAGGTCATTTAAAAGACTGACTGACCAGTGGGTTGTAAGGAAACCTTGAATGATCAGACACTAATGGCTTAGCATACATTTAACTGATAAAAATGATTTTGTGATGAAGTAAATACTACATTAAAAACAAATGTAATTTCTACATTAAATAATTTAGTGCAGGCTAGAATAAAAACAATAAATAAAGTAAATTCTATATTAGTACTCAGTTAAAGCTTGTAGAAATTAAAGTTTGAACTTATAAGTATATTTTACTTGGAATTGTTGGTTGTTTACAAGGATTCTTTGAGTAAATATCGAAATTCTGATCCCATTTTTTTCCCATCATGCACTGGGGCATGAATAAGTTTTCACTATTTTCGCGTTGTATTTACACTGCTTTATGGTTGCTTTGTTGTTAGGTTTAGTAACTTACTGTTTTGTGACATCTGGAGTTCATTTTCTACTCAAAATGACCCATTCATACTCAAACGCTATCCACTGATTGTTACCGTCATTGTGTATGGTGTACCAAATATTGAGGTCACTGTGTTCATTTGCGTAAAAATTATATTAGACATATTATCTTAAAAGATTACCAATCTGTCTGCTTGCTTACTTGCATGTTTTTGTGTGTGTGTGTTAAAGTTAGTTGTATAAACTGTGAGTGAAATGTAGATGAGTGTTGCAGATTTAACTTAAAATAAGTAGAAAATATTAACAAGTATTAAGTAGAAAGTGTGCATAAACTCCGATTGGCCACTTTAAATTTAGTTATTTCCTTCGCTAATTTTACCTAACTTAGTTATGTAGATTTTACTTAATTTAATATTTAAATTTTACTTAAAATTTATTAAAAAATTGTGTCGAAGTGCATAAGCATGTTTATTTTATATATATATATATATATATATATATGTATTTTAGCAGATGAGTTCTACTCAAGGTTACACATTATCTTGGAAGAATATTATTACATGAACAAACAAATACGTAAAACTGCTATACATGTTACAAACCTCAATTATAAAGAAGAAAAAAAAACTTTCATGTTTTACCTTTGTGCTGCTCTTGAACTTCTCGTCGAGTCTGAGCTGTTCAGAAAGTTCAGAAAGTGTCTGTTGTGTATGAGACACTCACTGGACTGATATTTATTGGGTTGAAAAGGGGCAGGTGTAAAAATACGTACTGTTTCTTGGAAAAACCTCACTAACACATTTCTTGCAATATGACTGTTACTGGTTCTAATAATAATATATGTGGTTTAAAAGCAGTCCTGCACATCACACTAAACAAGATGAGCTCTTCACACTCAGTCCATTTTGGTTAACACTTGATGAGTGTATTTAAAACACACAAGACGTCTGTCATTGCACACTGTAACAGAAAGATCATCAAATTTTAGTTTTATTACGAGGTCCCAAAACAGTAATCCACATTGGAAAAAAAGACACAAAAGTAATCCACAAAATATAATCCGCAAACACAGAGTAACAGAAACAATACTTAAAGCAAAGTATATATATGAGCTAAGTATCAAAATGACACACTGCTGAGGGTAATGGAACGGTCATCAGGGCTGATGGGAATTGAAGTCCAGAACAAACAAGTAATGATCTGGGAGAGTGCCCTCTGGTGGCTGCCTTAGGCACACCAGCTGATGACTGTGACAACATCAACTGTTAGATTAGCTAGAGCGTCAAACTCAATTCCTAAATGGCTGCAGCCCTGCAGAGTTTAGATTCAACCCTAATTAAACACACCTGATCCAGCTAATCACATCCGTCAGGCTTAGTTGAAATGCAAATGGTATGTGTGTTGAGGCAGGGTTAGAGTTAAACTCTGCCTTTCTGCCGCCCTCCAGTTTGAGTTTGACACCTGTGAGCTAGTGGTTTCTTTTATTTTAAATTCATCGGAAGCGGGTTCTGATGAACAGTTCTTGGTTTAAGTAGAGAATCAGTACAAAATGCAAATGTAGATGCGCTTGTATTGATGTAGTGCAGAAAATGACTCAGATTCAGATCAGATCAGTTTAAAAGATTCCTTAAGCGAATGATTCCTTGACATATTAGACATCTGAACAGTAGCTTTGTTTATTGTTGAAAAGAACAAAGCCCAAAACTTACTGTGTGTGTTATTAGCCATGGTTAGCCCTTTGGGCCTACTGTGTAGTTTTAAATATGCTGAATAAAAATTGAGTGAATGAATGTAAACACAAGTAGTAGTGATGTGCGTTTGTTTGTGTGTGCGCGGTTTGTTTATGTTTAAATGTTTTCTTGTATCCCAGCTTAACAATTACCTAAATGAAAGTAGTTTTGATTGCTAGTCATGACTAAACAACAGGTGGAGTTAGGCTACTTTAAATTAAATGATGTTTGGTTGTCTGTCTGTCTCAGGTAAGAGCTGCTTCTCCACCCTGTTTAAGTTTGAGGAAATGCAGGAGATTGTGAAGAACTTCACTGTGGTTCATGTTGATGCTCCAGGACAAGAGGACGGCGCGGCGGTTTATCCTGCTGGGTATATGCAGTTTATACATTCATATAGTTTATACAGTTGCATATATGTGTATATATGTACATGTATGTGTGTTTATGTGTGTGACTGCTGAGACTTGTGTGGGTGTTATAAAAAAGTGTGAAAATTAAAATGCATTAAATGACACCTGTCAAGTGTCTTCAGAAGGTGTTAGTGGTTTTACATCCTTCGTGTTTGTTGCAGATTGTGACTCAGAGACTATTTGTATGCTTTTACATGTCCACAGGCCGCTCGTGTTAGACATTAAGAGTCCTAAAATGTTTCATTTTCTCTTACAGATACCAGTACGCGTCTATGGATCAGATCTCTGAGATGATCCCCGCTGTCCTGCAGTATTTTAAGTGAGTTAAACAAGTCATTGCACGTTTAAATTTTCATTAGCGACACTTCAAACCACAAATATACTTGCCAATAGTTCTTATGTTCATATGATACAGTGCGGATTACTTTCCTCTCGTTTAGTTTCCGCACAATTATCGGTGTTGGAGTTGGAGCCGGCTCTTACATACTGTCCAAGTTCACTGTGAGTCATACATCTGACTGTATGCATGCATTTTTATTGTTTTATTTTTTCTTTCTAATATACAGAAAATACATTTGCCATTTCTTTAATCAAAGACTGTTGATTATCAGATAATTCATGATAAACAGATTATTGAATGTATATATGTATACATATATATGGACTGTTGAAGTGCTATGTGTATATGTCATGACCTATGAATATGGTCATTATTATGGTGTTTTTTTTTTTTTTTTTTTTTTTAATAAACAATTTTATCTATAGCTTTCATTTAGGTACCCAGACTTCTGAAATGTAAACCAAAGTTCAGTTGTTTAAAACCTGCAACATTAGTACAGTAAGTTAAAATCCAGTCTGTATAACACAAGCAGACACTGAAAGACTGAATGAAGCCCTCTGCTGGACAAACAAACAAAAACACCCACAGAGGCATTAAATATGATTACACTTTGCGGACTGTTTAAATATACAGTGCAGTAAATATTAGAAACTCTCAGAATATACATTTTACTGTGCTTATTACCATGCATTATAACTGTTCCTTATTTACAATGGAAACCTCCATTGCTAACTTCGATTTTGGCCAAAAATAAAGGCAGCATCATTTTGTAGTGTTTTGAACAGAAAAGTGTCTGTAAAGCCTTCAAATTGTTTAAATATTCACTGAGCGGTGCTTTACATCCTCTTCTCTCTCTCGCACACAGCTGACTAACCCTGAAGCTGTGGAAGGCCTCGTTCTGGTCAACGTCGACACAAACGCACGAGGCTGGATGGACTGGGCCGCTCAGAAGGTCTGTCAGCTGTACATGAAGTCACTGTCTGATTAATTTTAACAGGCAATATGTACTCAAATGACTCGGACGGCTTGTGTTTCTTCTGCAGCTCTCCAATCTGACGTCTTCCCTCACAGACCAAATCCTGTGTCACCTCTTCAGTCAGGTGTGTTTGTGCATCAACAACAGGGACTTTAGACAGGACTGTGTGTGTGTTTGTCTCTGTTTGAAAGATATATATGTATCAGAAGGCCTCTGAAAAAACAGATGTAAATTACCTTTCTGATAATGATCAGCTGACTGTATATTAAGCTAACAAACAAAACAAAACATTGTTTTTTCATTGTCAATTTTGAGATTTTGGACTATTTCTATAACATTTATTATTTTGGATTTGTAACATCAATCAATCAATCAATCAATCAATCAATCAGTCAATAAATCAATAAATACACATTTATGAATTAGTTTTATTACACTTTTTTTGTCTGTAGATTTGCATTATAATCCATATCTTTAAAGGCTATTTTCTCAAAATGAGAATGTCTCAACTTCAGCAACACTTACAAACACCGATTTTATTTCTGTATATATCTGTATTCTGAAGGTTTTTTCTGAGGGGTTTCTTCATTTGTCATTCAGCTGGTTTTATTATTGCACTTTATCTGCATATGTAGACTTTAATTACAATTCATATCAAAGGCTGTTTTCTAACTGTGTCGACTTTAGTATGACTTATATACGCAAAATTTTACAATTTTATTCCTGTCTATATTCTGAAGGTATTTATAGAGGGGTTTGTTCATATATCATTTGCCTGATTATATATAGCATTTTATTCATAAAAAAATATATTTATTGACAGTATTTTCTGATTAAGTGAGTGATTAAAAATCTTTAACTCCGTTATGTCAACAAAATCAAAACAGAAGTTTGAACCAGACTTCCTCCAGCGGTCAGATTTATAATCTGGAAAGTATGCAAAGTAGTGCATATTTAATTACACAACTCATCATTTGCATATTTAAACATAACATTGTAGAATATATGTATACAAAACAATTTGCTTATTACACTGAGATTAATTAATTGCAAAGCATGGTGACAAGTCTCATTTTCTATGTCTTATTTATTTATTTATTGTACCCTATTCACCTGTGCCCTCTTTTCTTAACAAATATCAAATAATTGGACATGAAATATTGATTTTACTTTTGAGCAGAACTAGCACAGCTATGTTGGAAAACTGTCCATTTCTACAGTTCAACATCATTATACAGAAATGTCTGACTACAGAATGATGCGACTGACCAATGAGAATCAAGTATTCCAGAGAACTGTGTAATCGTTTTGTATAATCCCATCTATTATGAAGATGAGGGTGTGTAAAAGAATAAATACTGATTTTGTTGTGTGTGCGTTTGTTTGTTTTCAGGAAGAGATGTCAGCAAACACAGAGCTCATTCAAACTCACAGAGAGAGAATCGCAAAAGCGCCAAACCTCATCAACATCGAGCTCTTCTGGAAGAGCTACCAGGGGTAAAATCACACACATGCAAAAAGAGCAAAAACAGTGATTTAGCAAAATCACTGTATGCTCCTGGCTGTTTAAATGTTTTATTTGGATTTTGTAAAATCTTGGTTATGTTCACATTACCAAATGTTTTAAGGACTCGAAATATAGAATTAATTACATTTTACTACATTTTAATTGTGTAGAATTGTGAGGGTCAAACATTATCATCATCAACTATTTGCATGTATCGTCACTTTGTTAAAAAGGGCTTTTGTTGATCTGACTACTGAAGCAGGACATTAAAGACAAATTAATTATTCTAGGTTTACTGTGTACTTGCATGCTCAACAATACACTTAAATGCGTGCTAAAAGGTGATTGTCATCCATCCATAACTATCTATCCCATGCAATTAGGTGTGATGCAATCTACATGTTATCAACAAGCAGGTTCACACACGTGATACAGCAAAATGAAAGAAATGCAATTTTGAGCTCCCTAATAATCAAACTTTTATGTTTCTCTTTTTTGCCTTACAGTCGTAGAGATCTGAACATCGACAGGAATAACATGTTCAAGTAAGAATGATGAAAATTAAGCCGTTCTCTTATACAAACGTCTTTTGCCATCTCCTCACGTGTCTCTGTGTTTCAGATGTCCTGTGATGTTGGTGGTCGGTGATCAGGCTCCATATGAAGAAGCTGCTGTAAGTCTTTATTTATACAGTCAGTTAACTAATTAAAAAAAAAAAAAAAAAACATTCGCAGAAACTCACAAGAATCTTCTGGCTGCATATCTGTTTCTGTCCACTAGGTGGAGTGCAACAGCAAACTAGATCCAACTACGACCTCATTCCTCAAGGTTTGAGCATCACCTGTGTTGTTTTTTTTTTTTTTTTTGTGTGTCTTATTTTGTACTTCCAATAATGATGCAAGCTTAAAATCGAAAGAAGAGCAAACATAATAATAGCTTATTTTTAAAGGGTAATTTAAACAACTTAACAACATTTAATCTTAAAATTATCTTATGAGAAAATTAGAATAGTTTGTGTCACAAAAAAACAAGTACATTTTTATATGACCTCTCTGTTGTTTTTATGCAGATGGCTGATGCTGGCGGGATGCCACAGCTGACTCAGGTAAGGCACATCACATCATTATTCATCAATACAATTAATCTATTCAGATGAAATATGTGCAGTGTGTAAATGAAATGTGTTTCTCTACAGCCCAGCAAACTGACAGAAGCATTTAAGTACTTCATTCAAGGCATGGGATACAGTAAGTGACATGAGAGCAATTTATTACTGAGAAATTTAATAAAATATACATACATACATACATACATA
>JAHKKF010400123.1:0-27067 GCA_019740295.1 Labeo calbasu | reverse complement strand
CATACCTTTGACAAGTATGCAAAGTGGCTCAATGATAAGATCTTGCATGATGTATGAGAAAGCTCTTATCAGGGGAAGATGAGGTCAGAGTATCAACTGCCAATCACGCACACTTACAATCAGGCCTCCTGAGGCCCATCAGGAAAACGGCACAGCACCAATGCCAATACATATGCCATCAGAGCCACAGTGATTAAGTGCAGCGCTGACAGAGAGAGAAAGATGAACGAGAGAGAGGAGGAGGAGCAGATGGATGATAAGCGTGATTAGTGACGAAACAAGTTCATTTTGAGAGCAGCTCCATCAGTTACAAGTGCTAGCTGATTAAGACAGCCACGGCTTGTGTTTAAGTCAACATAAAACGGCAACAACTGAGGAGGATGAAGATGGGGCTGTAGTTGGCACCCTGAAGTGAAAGAAACCAAGGCACATTGACATTGTTGGATGGACGGGGCACTTGGAGATAGAGGGGTGAGACACGATGAAGCAGAATTAGAAGGGAGGAAGAGGTGTAGACTGATCATTTTGTGTTCATCATGGAAGTGTGACCTGTCCTCTTTAAGGGTTACTAGGTCTACATGGCACTACAATCACATTTAAGGAGAAATTGTCATCAAAGATGGAAGAAAAATGGGAATGACAAGGACAGGATGAGACGGTAATGTGTAGCAGGGACGTTTTCTCACAGGAAGCAACTAGAAACAGCAAACATGCAAAATAAATAAATAAATAAAATAAAACAAAACAAAACAAGTGCAGTCACAAAAACATTGAAAATACAAAATAATAATAATAATAATAAATTAAAACAATGACAAAATTTAATGGAAACTGTATTCACAAAATACATAACTATAAAATATTATATATACAGTTGAGGTCAAAAGTTTACATACACCTTGCAGAATCCGCAAAATGTTAATTATTTTAGAAAAATAAGAGGAATCCTACAAAATGCATTTTTTTTTAATTTAGTACTGACCTGAATAAGACGTTTCACATAAAAGATGTTTACATATAGTCCACAAGAGAAAATAATAGTTGAATTTATAAAAATGACCCAGTTCAAGTTTACATACACTTGATTCTAAATACTGTGTTGTTACCTGAATGATCCACAGCTATTTTGTTTTGTTTTGTTTGTTTTTTTGTTTTGTTTTTGTTTAGTGATGGTTGTTCATGAGTCCCTTGTTTGTCCTGAACAGTTAAACTGTTCTTCAGAAAAATCCTTCAGGTCCCACAAATGTTTTGGTTTTTCAGCATTTTTGTGTATTTGAACCCTTTCCAGCAATGACTGTATGATTTTGAGATCCGTCTTTTCACACTGAGGACAACTGAGGAACTCATATTCAACTATTGCAGAAGGTTCAAACGCTCACTGATGCTTCAGAAGGAAACACGATGCATTATGAACCGGGGGTGAATTTTCTTTCTTAATTAAAGATCAGGGTAAATTTAACTTATTTTGTCTTCTGGGACACTTGCAAGTATCTTCTGTAGCTTCTGAAGGGCAGTACTACATGAAAAAAATATGATATTTAAGAAAAATAAGAACAACACATCTTCATTCTGTTCAAAAGTTGTCCTCAGTGTGAAAAGATGAATCTCAAATCAACAGTCATTGTTGGAAAGGGTTCAAATACACGAAAATGCTGAAAAACCAAAGAATTTGTCGGACCTGAAGGACTTCAGTTTAACTGTTCAGGACAAACACAGTATTAAGAATCAAGTGTATGTAAACTTTTAAACGGGGGGTCATTTTTATAAATTCAACTATTATTTACTTTTTGTGGACTATATGTAAACATCTTTTATAAGAAATATCTTATTCAGGTCAATACTAAATAAAAAATAACATGCATTTTGTATGACACCTCAGATTTTGGAAGGGGTATTCTGCAAGGTGTATGTAAACTTTTGACCTCAACTGTACATTTCCAAAATAACATGGTTTGCCAGTTTGCCATCAGAGAAGATGCTAAAGTCTCATTTCTTCTAATTTTGGAATTCCACCACATACCTGATGTGTCGTGATTTAATGATAAGTAAAAGGTAAGGGTAAGGACGGCCACTGTCAGTCTGAAGGTTGGAGATGTTGAGCGAAGGGAAAGACGCAGTTGATGAGGAGGAACTGACCTATTTTAGGATATTCTTCTCCCTCGGAGACTTTAATAATGAGACCAGGACTCTAGGTCCCACCGAAGACACAATATTTGTCTCACACTGCAGAACAAACTCAGATTTGAATGCATCAGTGGTGCTGCGCAGAAGCATACTAAACAGATTTGACGGACAAGCTAGCGTGGTGTGAGTCGACGGTTAAAGCACATGCTGTAAACGTTTCCTCGCACACAGACAGGCTGCAGGTGTGACATCTGGCCTTGTGCGTGAGCTAATTCATCTACAAAAACAGCTCCGTCCATCTCATTTTCTCTTGAAAAGTTCGCCCTACAGAGGCAGAATTTTAAGGCATCCTGCAGCTGATGTGAAGACTGTTAAAAAACACAGGCAATTTAACTACAATGCCTCCTAAGATCTTTCATTTTAGACAGCATCACATGTAATCTTCAAGAAAGAAGGCAATCCCAGAATGCACTGTGACCTGCTTAGCAGGAAAAAATGATCCATTATGGTTGTTTCAACCGTAATGTTACGAAGCTATGAGAATACTTTTTGTGTGCAAAGAAAACAAAAATACTGACTTAATTCGATAATTACTTCTCTTCCGTGTCCTGATGTCACATGGGCTATTTTAACAATGTCCTTACTACCTTTCTGAGCTTTGAACATGTCAGTTGCGTTGCTGTCTATGCAGGGTCAGAAAGCCCTGAATGAATTACTTTGAATCAGTGAATCAGTCTCTTGAAAGGAAAAAAGGGGACGGCGTATTACAGATTCTCTCTCAAACTGTCATCATACGTCGTCTTTCTGACGTTCTCTCTCTGATGGAGATTTCTAAGGAAAGTTTGGCCATCACCCAACGAACGCTCACGCTACGCAGAACCTCCATCGCCTCGGACGACCTACAGCAACGCGGAGCTGTGCAAATAACCGAAGCCATTCCTCAGCTGACTGCCTCTGTGCTCGTTTAGCCGTTCCGCTTTAACCACGCAAGTCTCAGTGGAAAAGGGAACAAATTCCAGAAGCACTCCCACCACCCTTCGCGCATTAGCATTAAGCGTGCGTATGTAAAGAGCTCGCAGGCAGTGTGCGTTTTGAAGGGAGAGTGTGCGACACTTGCTCTGGTTATTGGTGTTAAGAGATGTTAAGAGGAGGATTAATAACGGCAGTTGACTAAAACCTTTACCGTTATCTCACTATAAAAGCACGCACGCATGTCCCTTGAGTACACCACAGCTCTGAAACAGTGTGGATCTCCCTTGTGTACCATCGACAGAGCACCTCTGAACTCTGACTGCATCACTGTCTTTAATTGTGTGGGTTTGTATGTGCTCTTCTGGTATACTCTGTCTGTGTGCGATTGCGTGTTGCACTCTCGTTAGATGACCGTGTGGTGTGAAGTGTGAGTGTCCGTGTGAAACTCTGTCGACGAAGGCCATGGTGACTCATGGCTGCCTGTGGGAGCAGACTCATCTTCCAGTAAATTAAAAACTTGCTCGGTCTCTCAGATCCAAGATCAACTCTCCAAACCTAGCTGAATAATATTAACCATGATCGGCAAAACAGCAGAAACTGATATCCGACCAGTGTAGTCTGTATGACCGAAAATCAGATGCATGGTAATGAGAAAGTCACATGACTTGTCTTTCTGAGAAAATACAGTAATAGAATGGAATAAAACTACATGTGACCCTGGACCATAAAATCAATCATGAGGGTCATTTTTTTAATTGAGGTTTATACATCATCTGAAGGATGAATACATAAGATTTCCATTGATGTATAGTTTGTTAGAACAGGACAATGTAGTTTTATTTGATACAGATACAACTATTTGAAGATCTGGAATCTGAGGGTAATATTGAGAAAATCACCTTTAACGTTGTCCAAATTAAGTTCTTAGTGATGCATATTAACCAAAATTAAATTTTGATATATTTATGGTAGGAAATTTACAAAATATCTTCATGGAACATCTTTACTTAATACCCTAGTGATTTTTGGCAGAAAAGAAAAAACAATTTTGATCCATACAATGTATTTTTGGCTATTTCTACAAATATACCCGTGCTACTTATGACTGGTTTTGTGGTCCAGTGTCACATATAAGTACATTCCTCATTCTGTTTTATTCTGATTATGAAACTGAACTATTATGATTAACTAGAAATTAATCATCTCATTTTTTTTTTTCATTACGACATACATGTTTAATAGTTTGCATAAAATCGTGAATTAGTCTAAGCTGAATACAGAAAATAAGTCTCATTACCGCTTTGGCTAACTGCTAGTTGGTAAAACTAGTGCTTGAGACGCTATCTTAAAGGAGAAGTTCACTTCCAGAACAAAAATGTACAGATCATTTACTCATTCCCTCACATTCCCTTGTCATCCAAGGTGTTTGTGTCTTTCTTTCTTCAGTCGATAAGAAATTATGTTTCTTGAGGACAAAAATTCAGGAATGATCCCCATACAATGGACTTCAATGGTGCCCCCAAGTTTGAACTTCCAAAATGTAGTTTAAATGCAGCTTCTAATGGCTCTGAACGATCCCAGCCGAGGAAGAAGGGTCTTGTCCAGCAAAACAATCAGTCATTTCCTAAACAAGTTGGCAATTTATATACTTTTTAACCTCGAACGCTAGTCTTGTCTAGGTCTGCGTGAACTGGGTCAATTCGGTCAATACAGTTAGGGTATGTCGAAAAACTCCCATCTCGTTTTCTTTCCCAAAAATCGCCTACATCGCTGCAGATGGTCCGACCCAGTGTTTACAAAGCGAACATGCAAAGAACATCAAATGCTCTTTACAAAAAAAGGTAAAACAGCTATGTAGGACGATTTTGACGTTGAAAAAGAAAAAGGGATGGGAGTTTTTCAACATACCCTAACTGTATTGACCCGTGCGTCGCATATAAATTGTCAATTTGTTTTAAAAATGACAGATCGTTTCCCTAGATAAACCCTTCCTCGCCTGGGATTGTTTAGAGCCATTTGAAGCTGCATTTAAACTGCATTTTGGAAGTTCAAACTCATGGGCACCATTGAAGTCCACTATGTTTTCCCTTAGGAAACTTACTTTCTTTATGACTGAAGAAAGAAAGACATTAACATCTTGGATGACAACGGGGGTGAGTACATTATCTGTAAATTTTTGTTCCGGAAGTGAACTTCTCCTTTAACATAGAGCCTAAGTTTATACAACTTGCCCCGGTTCCAATGAAGAATCTTGGAAGGCCTGAGGGTAAATAAATTTTCAGCGAATTTTCATTAATGTGCTCTGGCTATATATTAACTTGAGTGTAAAAACAGCACTGAATCATGTACTGAAAGCGCCAAAACTATTAGTCCAATCCAGTCTTCATTTTCACAGTCCGCTTAATCATCTCTGTTCATTCCACCATTTTCCTCTCCATATTTTTCCTCATCTCTTTATCTGCTGGATTTGTTAGCTAACTGCAGCGCACACACTGCTCAAGAGCACAGTGTGTTGAGCCACCAGATAAAGTAGGCAGACGCTGGCTGGATGTCACTACTCAAAGTGAGACACATGTACATAGAGTACACACTTCACTAAATACCCTTGACCTCCTCAACAACCTCATCGAGTTAAGAAAGACTCTCTTGTCAAGAAACTCTTGTCATCATCCAGTGAATCTCAACTGAACACACACACTCTCTTGAACAGCTGAAGACACATAAACCCCTGGCGGAATGAGTAAAAATATTACACACCTTCAAACAGCAACAACTGAATCATAAGGGGCTTTTGCACCATGTAGTTTTAAGAACTCAGTTCTAGGAACTAGCCAGCATGGCGGTTCCTAGAGAACCAATTTCCCCCTCAGGCTGTTTCCTGGTTTCATTCGCACCAGCAGCAGGAATTCTGAAGCGGCCAACAACAACGTCTTTATTTGTGGCATTTACAAACGTCAACAACTGGTAAATTCAGGACGGCTTGAACGGAGCTGTTTTTGTTGGTCGTAGTAGGTTTCATTCATGATAACGGAGATGGAATGTAAACGCACAGTTTACATGACTGAAAGAGCATGGAAGTCTAACTCAATCTCCTGTGACAACTTGCAGTGTTACATATCATCAAGGCTTAGAAAAGAACACAACACTGCAGACAACAGGTAGTTAAATGTAGTTATTGCTGTTTTCATGTTCGCAGAGTAAATATTTTTACGTGGCTTTTTAAAAATGCCAGGCCGTCTGTGTTTTATATGCATTTGACCAATCAGTATACACTTACTGTACGTCACCTGATAGTTCTTATAGAAATATTTAAGACCCTACACTGAAGCAGGAGCGAATTTAGTTCTGCCAAACAGAATTTCTAGAACTAAATACATGGTTCCTGCAGTGCAAACACATCAAAAAGAGTGTACTTCCACCAATAGTTCTAGGAGCTATAAAGAGGTTCCTCCTGTGTGAAAGTCTCTACAGTGAATCAACTCAAAAGAAACAGTAAACCCTCATTCCTCATGTAGAAAGCACTTATTAAACAGACAGTTCATTGAAAGATGAAAACTCCTCCACTTGTACTATGGAAGCAACATAGGCCCATTGTAAATATGCGACTCTATATACATTTCTGCAAAAATTAAAAAACTTACCTTTAAGTACAAATCACTGCACTTTCCAGTTGAAATGAACACTAGAAGAACTTTTTTTCCTTCCCTAGTGAAAAATAAATATATTAAAGTGTATTTATTATACGCTAAGTATACTACAAATACATTTACGTAATAAAAATACTTAATAAAAATGCAACTGTATTTTTAGTATACTAAACTGGCATATTTAAAGTCTGCTAAATTGGAACAATTTTGTATTTAATGCACTTTAATTGTGTGGAAGCGGTGCTGAAGTCCAACTAAAGACATACTTAAGTATATAAATATTTTGCATTTAAAGACTAATATTATTAAAAAATCATACAATCCTCATCAATAGTGATATTAAAACATTTTAGGCTTAATATTAAAAACGTGCATTGTACACAAGTAGTACTCCGAAAAGAGTTAATAAACTTATATGTATGGGGCAGTCATGGCCTGGTGGTTAGAGAGTCAGGCTTGTAACCCAAAGGTTGTTGGTTCGATTCCCACACCAGCAGGAATTGAAGGTGGGGACTGTGAATGAACAGTGCTCTTTCCACCTTCAATACCATGACTGAAGTGCCTTTGAGCAATGCACCGAACCCCCAATTGTGGAGCAATGGGTGTGCACACACTGCTATGTGTGTGCACTCGTGATGGGGACCAACTTCGAGTATGGGTCACCGTGCTTGACGATACATTGTCACTTTCACTATATATATACATACATCATCAGTAAGCAATATGTAGTAAATAGACTTGAATTAAATCAACAACTTTTTTACTAGGGTTTTTACACAAAGTATGATTTACACACAGAGTTTTGATTAATAAAGCCTAATTTTCACACAATTACTTAATATTAAATATTAAAACATTTTAACATCCTGAGTGATTTGAAAACTGATACTTTTGAATGTTGTCGTCGCACATACAGTTTCAACAGGTTTAGGGTTTGGTGTAAGGGATATTTCCAACATGATAGAGCATTAACCTTTAGCGACACTCCCTGGATATCTGAATTCTGAAGTCGCAATATGTACCTCAAGCAGTGTAATTAAAACGCAGGAATACGTGCCTGTAAAAACATGCCACGGTCACTAATGAACTTGTGTTTTAGAGCCACTCTCTGGACATTTCACTTTGAAACTGATGTGAAACGTGAAGTAAGGTACGTAATTACGGTGTTGCAGAAATGTATGTAGAGACACGTATTTCCAATGAGCCATGGTTGTATGGACGTCTATGGCAACCATCAACAGTTGGGTTACCAACATACTTTTTTACCACACTTTTTTTGTGCTTAGCAGAAGAAAGAATCTCACACAGGTTTGCAGAAACTGGAGGATAAGTAAATGATGGCAGTTGTTTTAAATTTTCATGAACTTTCATAAAATTTTCATTTGTTTTAAATATTGAACTGAACAAAAACTCATAAAACACACCAGAGTGCTTTTAAATTTTACCACCCACTCACACCTCCAACACGATTTCATTATGGTCATCTGATCACCTTAATCAGATATCAAGCAACATCAAGTATTAAACTGTGCAATGATTTCACACTTAATACTCCAAAATTACAAACATGAACAATTGTATGAGGCTTTCCTTCATCATGATACCTTGATAACACACACACACATACAAGCTACAAGCCTACAGCACTGTTCTGCAAAACCATGAGCATCACACTCAAGACCAAACGTGTTTGGCTGGTTCTGCGGCAGTTGTTTTGTTCCATCTACATTTTAAATAGTACAAACTTCATTGTAATTTTATGAGGGGCCCGGAGCAATAATAAACAGCCGGTTCTCAGGCAAACAGAGCAAAGTGTGTTAAAGCTGTATTCATTTAACACTTTAATGCTTGAAAAGCTTTGAATTCTGTCACACCGGGACGTGAATACTGAACGTGACACTTCCTATTAACCAAAAACAATCATCTTTAGACACAGAGACAGGACAGGGCATGTAAGAATGTCTCAAAATGTCTCAAAATCTATGTCTCAAAATCTAAGTAGACAACATTTGGGAAAGATGGGCATCATTCGCCAGGAACTTGAGTGTTCAGAAGTGATTATGAAAAATAGATGCATGCCTTTGTGTTTTATTTTCAAAACAGTGCGATTTTAATATTATGATTAGTTACATTAGAATTTAGCTTGTGACAACAGATATTTTTGTTGTTTTCCTCAAAGCTAAACATCCTTAAAACAAGACAAATTTACTTAGGAAGCAAACTGCCTAAGATATTAAGACTTGTTTTTAGAAATAATATCTTAAGCTTATTTTCTAACCCCATTGGCAAGTTGTTGTTGTTTTTTTTAACCTTACTAAATATTATTAGATTTATTTAAATCAACAAAAACATGAGCCAAAGGGGTAAGAAAAATGTTTAATCCAAGGCATGTTCTCTGAAAAGACACGCAAGATGCGTTCTTGCATTCGAAATCATCTAGACGACGCAACAATCATGAATGTCACAGCAGTGACGTAGTTACACAAATGCACACACACGCATACACTTGTCCTAAGGGTGTACGGGTGGGCGAGAATAAAGTGAAGGAGAGGAAGGGAATGTGTCTGTCTCCCAGATGTTAAGCTGCACTGGACCCTGACAGTAGCCCGAGACAAGCCGGGCCCTGTTGCCACAGCAACAGGATCAGATGAGGTGCCTCCTCAGATACTGAGCTAAACACAGTGTCTCTCCTGTGAGGGGAAACAAAATGGGAGATGCAAAGAGCGCATGAGCGCTTTGATTATACGTGCGTGCCGCTCATGTGTCAGAAGAACTAAAGATCACGCCGCAGATCGGAGAGACGGACCGAGCTCGTATGAACCCCATTTCCATAGCAATGACATGACAATGAGGATCATAATAAGGTGATGTCATAAATACCAGGATGTAATGCATTAAAAAAGGCGTTCGGGATGCTCCCTTTCTGCTTTCATCACACGTTAGCACACACACACTCTCACCAGCTGGGTGCTAATTGATCCTCCAGTGTCCCAGAAGGCTTTGATCTATTGATCATGGTAGTGCTTTATCTGTGTGTATCAGAACGCTTAGCAGGGTTTGATCTTGGCCTGTTTTATGTTGGGAGAGTGTATATTTGTGTGTGCGACCTCTCTGCTCAAGCTCTCCCATGGCCTCAAACGGCTGCTCTTCTGTACTTAAGTGGGTCGTAGAGGCCGTCAAAAGTTTTCTAGCACCTCAGAAAACATGGTTTAGACTAGGGGTCTTGCAATATACCTGTACTGACAATAACCATGATATTTAAAATATGAAATATAGTAGTAATAATAATTGTTATGATAAGAATGGTAATGTGTTCATTAAATGCAGATCAATCAGGTATTATTTGCCTACGTTTTTTTCCGAATACTATAAAATAAGACATACTACTCGTTTGTCATACTGTTTTTTGCATTCAATATAGTATGATATATAGATATGGTATAATATTAGGGCTGCCAAACGAATAATCGCAACTAATCACATTCAAAATAAAAGTTTACGTTTAACTATATGTGTGTGTCCTGTGTATATTATATATATACATATATATATTATATATTTGATACAATGTTTACTGAGATGTGAGCTCTAGGGCGTCAGCGGCTTTTTCGATGCCCGTTGTTGTTCATTAAATATTATTTTTCAAAAAATAATATTTTATATAAATAAAAGCGGCATTTAATAATAGTATTTAGTAATGGGAAATGGTATGTGTTCCTGATGGTGATTTTAGATACATTATTCTGCCATTAGATAAATACAAGAGAAAGACTTAGCAGTAAAGACTTTTATATTGAAAGAGACTGAAAAAGGTAAACAAGGAAGTTATTTTTACTTTTAACAACCCAGCAAACAAATGCACTGAGCAGTGATGTCATAGGAAATCATCCTTAACAGATGAAAGGATAGTATGAAAAAGATATCGCTTCCCTCAGCACACATTCAAACTGATGTTTTACTGAGACTGAGATATGCTGTATCAGATGCAGGTAATCACACTCGCTCAGTCCATCTCTCTCAATACTCAACTCCACATAATACAGTGAGCTTCGTTACTTCTAAAGTGATGTTTTCAAGTTAGTAACAGAGGCTTGGGCTCAGCTGTTAAACTGTCAGCTTGAGATTTAAATCCATGGTGTAAGAAAGTAGTTCTGCACAAAAGAGGGTTTTTAAAGACACTATGTTGTTGTATCTTATGTATTTGCAAAAAAAAAACAAAACAAAACAAAAAAAAATCCGATATTTTCAGTGGCCAACTTTTACATTGTGTAAATATAACCAAATTTTGAATTTCTTGGCTGCAACACTCTCCAATATAGTTGGGACAGAGGCAAAATAAAAGTGAAAAGGTTATCGAGTACCCAAATTAAACAGTTTTGAAACAGTAAGCAGGTGAATTAGGTGAGGATATCATGTTTGGGTATAAAAGGAGCATTTCAGTCTTTGCAAGCGAAGTTGGATCATGTCTCATCACTTTGTGGACACCTCAGGTGAATGTGACCTTTGAGCCCTTTGAGATGGCACTGCATAAGAAACTGTCATGCTGCGGTGTTAAATATAGCCACATGGGCTCAGAAGTACTTCGGAAAACTATCACTTAACAAATTCTGTAGCTGCATCAATAAATGCAACTTGAATTTCTGTAACTCTAGGAGAAAGTTATACATCAATTTTATGCGGTGATGCCATAGGGTTCTCTGGGCCAGAGCTCATCTCAGATAGTCAAAAAGACAATGGAAATGTGTGCTGTGGTCAGACAAGTCTACGTTTCAGCTTGTTCCTGGGAAAAATGGACATCGAGATCTCAGTACCAAAGACCAAAGGGACCATCCAGACTTTCACCCATCGACAAATGCAAACGCAAATGACTGTCATGGTATGGGGGTACAGCAGAGCAAATGGCATTAGTGACTGGAAATTTGTGCAAAGGTACTATTGAAATGGAGGCATGTATTGGGATTGAACAGACACATATACTGTCATCAAGATGACGTCTTTCATTGGAAGTCCATGGTTGTCCAAGACAACGCCAGGTCTCATTCTGCATGTGCTACAACAGCGTGATTTTGTAGACACAGACTGAATGTGCCAGATCTGTCTCCTATTGAAAATTTATGACTAGTCATGACAAGGAGAATCAGAAACGACGATCACAGACTGCTGAGCATCTGAAGTGTTTTTTAATCAAGCCAGATTGGACCACAATTTTGCTTGAAAACCCAAACAGTTAAACATGAATTAAAAGGAAAGTTGATGTGGGACAGTGTTAAACATACCTTTGTCCCTACTTGTTTGGAGTGTGATGCAGCCATGAAAATCAACATTTGTCAATTAAATAGGTTAAGGTTAAAGAGAATGAACAGATAACATATTCTTGATTGTATGGCATTTCACAAAACGTCCCAACTATTCTGGAATTGGGGTTGTATAAACGCAATATCACGCTCATACCTTGTGCGATATGGCTGTTTATTCTTTCCCATTCATATGAGAGAACTGTCTACATACTGTCACTTGTACATCTACATGTATTTATCTGGCAACACTTCAAATGCACGACACACAATGTAAAAATAAGTTGTTTGGCAGCAGATAGCCAGAAAGTGTCAGAGATGATAAAGAGTACAAGAGGGCGACTGATGAGGATGGAAAAGTGATTGAGAGCAAGTGACAGGTGGAAAGAGAGTAAAAACAACCAGAGAGAGAGTAAAAGTGACAAAGGAAACGGACGTCTGCATGGCGACACGCAGAACTCCACGACGACACCAGCCTCCCTCCGGCCATCTGTCGCTCCCTCCCTCCTTCTCCGTTTCTCCCTGTCTTCAAATATTTCCCCATGTTTCCCTCATCGCTTCACTTTTGACCTTTCCTTTCACAATGTTTGCTCCTGGCACTGAAAACGGAAGAGAACAAAGTGAAGAACGGAAGCCATGCGAACGCATACAGAAAGATCTTCCCTCAGCAAGATTCCTGCTCACTCTATATTGGAATTAAGAGAGGAAACAAGTTTATCACACTTTCAAGGTGAAATATGGTAGGAATTGTTTTCAAAAACGATTCTTAAAGGTTTAATAGCACTAATCTGACTGACGTCACCGGTTGAGCCAGGAGTTGACATGCCAGAGTATTTAAACAAACCATTATCGAACAACAGCTAATCGACAAGCCTTATTATGGCTAATATGCTTACACAAGTTAATTATAAGTGCTCTAGACTAACTTTATCCTCTAACCCAAAAGAAAACTTTTTTGCAGTGTTAGAATTAAAACAAGCAGTGTAGCGTAATTTGGAAGTAATTCCTGTTTCTCCTACAATTTCTTTTTCGAAACTGCCTAATTTGAGAATGTGATATACTTTGGGGTAATTATAGCTCTCGCTGCTTAGCGTAATGAAATAACAGAGCTGGACAGCAGCTGAGACTGAATTTACAGTGGAAAAATGAGAAATGGTGTGGATGATAGTTTTCATGCGAGGTGGTAGAGGACATGGCAGTTAAGTGATTCAGAGAGCCCTGGAGCTCAAGACCTTCATTCATATTTCACACGGATCTAATGCAGAGACATGATCCATTTTACATAGAGAGTCCAAAGGAGCCGGATCAGATGACCTGAGTGAAGCAAAGCATAACAAGCCTGGGACCAAAGATCCTCGCTTTCTCCTGCTCTCACTTGGCATGTCAGAACATTATCCGTCTCTTTGATGGACTGATAAGCTTTCCATCTTGGTCTATTTTTATCCATTGTTGTTCTCCTTTTCCAAAATATTATTATATATACGCATACAGTACATCATTCCATTCTGTTTTGTAGTTTTACTCTTGATATAACTAATGTTAATATACGCAAATTCATACTAACAATGCCCTGATGTTAAAGGGATAGTTCTTTCAAACATGAAAATTCTGTTATCAATTTTTCACCCTCATGTTGTTCCAAACCCGCAAGACCTTCATTCATCTTCAGAACACAAATTAAGATTTTTTTGATAAAATCCGATTGCTTTCTGACCCTGCATAGACAGCAACGCAACTGACACGTTCAAGGCCCAGAAAGGTAGTAAAGACATCATTAAAATAGTCCATGTGACAAAAACAAATGACGAAAAGTCATTACTTATGTTTTCTTTGCACACAAAAAGTATTCTATGTCCCCATAAATCATGGAAACCAGCGTGTGTGCGTGTTTGATTTTGACATAAAAACATCACGAGTTCTGTTCTGGTCAATCATTTTTCAAACAATTCATCAAATGACATGATTTTCAGTTAACAGAACTGCTTTCACTCTCAGGATATGGAAAAGAAATCTTGGTGTGATCAAATAAAGATGACAGAGGACAGAAAAGCGGTGGAAAATAGAGACTGGACAACAAAGAGAAAGATTTATAAAGTGCAAAGAAGAGGAAAAGGCAAGACGCTGTTCTCATTTTGACGTGGCTTGGCTCATTTGCTCATCATTATGTTTAATGAATGCCACTACAAGTGGGGTATAAATAACGCCTCTAACATGCCTCTCCGTCACCGATAATCAGACCCTGCGCCACTGCATTCATGAGCTAAAACTCAATCAAAACTCAATTCAAGCTCCAAATTTATTGACTATTCATCTGATTTTCAGCATCACCGAAAACACAGGCTATTTTCAACATCTAATGCCGGTACGTTCAGAGAGTTGCGAGTCAGTCTTGGCGAAGTGCGAGAGCGACTGGTGCAGGTGTCACGGGAGAAGAAACAAACGCGGCGAAGGCCTCAAAGGCCACACAATAGAAGCTGGCGGGCAGGAGAAAGGGAGCTAATTGCATTATTAATAGGTAGAGTCTGGGGCATTTTGTGATGGTAATTTGCAGAGCGGAAGGCGGGGGTCTGTCACTCTTTGGGTGAATACCGGCGGTGGATGTGAAGAGCTGAATAGCTGCCGCTAATGAGCTGGCCACGCGGAAGGCGCAGCTCTGGCGTGACGGCCCATCAGCGGCTCCGTGATCTGTTGGTCTATATTTCATATGCCAGGATGAAAGAGACTGATTAACAGGCCACTGTCCCAATGATGCTATAATGAGAGTACAGTCTTAATGGCAATTTACATGCAATGCAATAGATGCATCTAGGATAAATACAGATCAGAGATGGTATTAGTATTGAGAGATACCAAGATCCACGGCTCTACTACCGAAGTAAACTTAGAGTTCAGACAAAAATGAAAATTCTGTCATTAATTACTCACCCTCATGTTGTTCTAAACTCCTAAGACCTTTGTTCATCTAACACAAATTAAGATATTTTTGATGAAATCAGAGAGCTTTCTGACCCAGACAGCAACGCAAGTGACACGTTAAAGACCCAGAAAGGTAGTAAGACATTATTAAACAACATTGTTAAAATAGTCCATGTGACATTAGTTACAAATGTTATAAAGCTACGAGAATACCTTTTGTGTGCAAACAAAACAAAAATAATTTATTCAACAATTTCTTCTGTTCCGTGTCAGTCTTTGACGCATTCACGAGAGTACCACAACGCATTTCTGTTGAAATCAATAGAAACAGTTGAGGTCAAAAGTTTACACACACCTTGCAGAATCTGCAAAATGTTAATTATTTTACCAAAATAAAAGAGATCATACAAAACGCATTTTATTTTTTTTATTTAGTACTGGCCTGATATTTCACATAAAAGACGTTTACATACATAGTCCACATACATTTGATTCTTAATACTATGTTGTTACCTGAATGATCCACAGCTGATTTTTTTGTTTCTTTTTGTTTATTGATAGTTGTTCATGAGTCCCTTGTTTGTCCTGTACAGTTAAACTGCCTGCTGTTCTTCAGAAAAATTCTTCAGATCCCACAAATTCAGTTTTTTTTTTCCAGCATTTTTGTGTATTTTGTATGTGTACAATTTAATTTTATTTCAGGTCATTTTTTATAAATTCAATTATTATTTTCTCTTGTGGACTATAAACATCTTTTATATTAAATATCTTATTCAGATCAGTACTACATAAAAAATAACATGCATTTTGTAGGATCCGTCTTATTTTGGTAAAATGATTACCATTTTGCAAGTGTATGTAAACTTTTGACCTCAACTGTATCTAGATACCATAGCTTTAAATAAGAAGTGTTGGAAAATGAATTTTACATGTCACAAAATTGTCTGTGACTTTGCTTGTAAAACAGCATTTTTTGTGGAAATTCTAAAAATAAATCAATCCAAAATGAATGTTTAATGGTATTAGTGGATGTGGAAGATTAGCCGATAGGGTGTTGATTCATTAAATGATAAGCTGTTCTCCCACCAAGCAGTTTATTCAGCATAGTGAAGCTACTTTTCCATTGACACCGCAGCGTGAACCGCAGCGTTGGCTTTTTTGCTAACCTTGGAGGCTTGCCTTGAAGCGGCTTTGATACAGATCTCACTGAAACCCAATAATGCGTGTTGCAACATTTCATTAATGAAGATCTGTGTAGGTCAGTGCCTCCCAACCTTTTTGACTAAAAGGCCCCCCATTGTGCACAATTTTCTGTAAATTAAATTGCAGGATTCCAGTTTCAAGAGCAAAATGTTCTGAATGAACTTTTCCAGTTGTTCATGATTTATTGGATAAAGAGTATAATGTAAGTGGTAATGTTAAGTATAATGTGTTTTTACTCACAGTTTCTACCATAACTAAATGTATATTCCATAAACATGCCCATGGAGAATTTAAGAAGTCTTCATTTAAATGTAAAATCTGGCTACCTCATATCTGCGCTTTTAAAAACTGTGGGGAAAAGGGTTACAGAGGGATGAATTGATAAAAAAGGTCTTCATTTTTAGTTGTTTTAGCTTAATTTAATGCTTGTTTTGTTTTTTGATTTAAATAAAGTCATCTTGAGACCCTAGTGGGCCCTGGTCCCCTGGTTGAGAACCACTGGTCTACAGCAGGTGAAACTCTTTAAACCTGTTATTGGACAAAGAAAGAGGTAAGGCAGATGTAGATGCCAAACACCTGGAACAGGAAGAGAGCGAGAGCGACTCTAGAATCTAGGCTGGGTGGGGAGTTGATTTGCGGTAGCTGTGGTATTCTGGGTGGATTTTTCTATACTGTTATGTGATTGTAACGGTATTTTGCATGCTTGCTAGGTGGTTTCTTACTGGTTCAACTCAAAAGAGCTCACAGCTATGTCTCTGTGATATTCTAGTCTTTAGATATAGCCTTCTAGAAGTCCTTTTTTCCAATGGATTTCGCTTGTTTTATGGCTTACCGGGTCCAAAAGTAATAAAGCACCTCTCCTCAAAAAGACACACAATTTGAGATGTCATTTCATGTCTGTAATATGTCCGTAACAAAGGATGCAGGGCAGATTACATGCTGCAGATCAGTATTCTCAGCACTTTAAACTGAAAGCATTTTAGCACAGGAATAAAAATACAAACTACACCTTTAAATTTCCCCTGAGATTAATTAGATCCTCATTTGACATGTTCTACTAAGGATGTCGTACCCATGAGAGACAACGCTACTGTATCCTGTTCTCCATGAGATTGATGTGAGCATGGCTCATTTGAGAGCAGCCTCTATAAAACGAGATTAAAGGAATGAGATGGAGACAGCTTGTTGAGATGTAACATTTGACCCAATAATAAGTGTTTACTGAGGCAGCTGCATTATTTCAGCTTTATGCAGAAAGAGAGGTCAGAACGCCAGAACATCAAAGCTCAGGAAGGTACGCAAAAACATTACTGTGCCGCAGCTGAGATGACGCTAATAGCTAATGCTAGTGTTTGGCTGCCTCTTTGGGAACAAAAGCCACTGGTGACCACATACTTAAACATTAATATGTCCACTGCGCAAAAGACGGAAGGAGGGAGTAAAGCCTAATTCGGATGGGATTAGTTTTGATAAATTACATAATTCCATTTCTGGCCGAATCTGCCACGTCAGTGATTTTCCAGACTGCACAATCTTCCCTCAGTGTTCCAAGTCCAGCTTAATGTCTCTTTAACTACCATTGTTTCTCAAGTTTTAAAGTGGACATCAGGAAATCACAAGACATGCTGTACTTATTTACTCATCAACTTATTCAGAGAGACAACACTTGCTAATGGATTTTGCAACATTATTCTCTCTCTCGAAAAAAAAAAAACAGACTAAAGAGCAAGACAAAAAAACTTCGCCAAGTATTCATGTCATCCATTCTGTGATTGCAATGCATAAATGTTCAAAATCACCTCATCAGTTCGATGTTATTTATTTATTTTTTACAGTTTTGTTTGTTTGCTGTGGTTCTTGCTTTGAATTTAATCTTTTCAATTTAGTCAGTATTTTGTAAAAAATAATAAAAACTTGTTTAATTGTAACAGACCAAACTACATCCCATTTTTGCCCCCAAACATTTTGGGAGAACGTTTTTTTATATCTGACTATTTTGGACTTGTTCTGGTGGGAATAGTTTAGGAGTGGGCGATATGGCAAAAATATTATCACAATTATTTTCAGAAATATCACGATTCACAATTTTATCACGATTCTTTGTCTGAGCAGTACAGCCTAACTAGTTTCCCTTTTTTAATACCAAAGCATTTCAAGATAACAAAAAAGAATGGCAGACATTTAAGCCAAAGTGATGGAAATCTCTGTCATTATTTTATCTTTGTTATTAAAAAATAAGAAAAAAAGATACACATTACAAACAAACAAACAAACATTGCTTTATTTTCAGGTACAGAAGGTGTATTTAGCAGTAGCATTCAAGGAATTACCTAAAAAGTGAAACACTATATACTTATATAAATATACAAAAAAAATACATCATTTGTACACTGATTCTTATTAAAGCAACTGTATTAAAGTTATTCAGTCAAAAGTAATGAGTGATTTTTCTCTTTGTGTTTTGTTGTTTTGTTAACATTGAAAGAATAGTTCACACAAAAATTAAAATTCTGTCATTTGTCTGTCAATTCTGTTATAGTGTTTTGTTTTTATACCATTATTTACTCACTCTCAGGTTGTTTTAAACCTGAATGAGTTTTTTTTTTCTGTTGAACGTTATCTATTTGATCATTTCTATTATTAAATTCAGTGTGGACCAGCTGCTGTTTGGTTACCCACATTCTTCAAAATATCTTATTTTGCGTTTAGCACAAGAAAGAAATTAAATGAAGTTCCAAACATAGGTTCGGGAGGAGCCTAATCATTCAGTCCTGTCAATCATCATTACGAGCCTATATAAGCAGCTCTCATGGCACCGTCCCAGTGTCAGTACCTCTGGCATCCCTCAACCTAACCTTCTCCTCCTCTATTTCTGTTATTCTCCCTCTAGGTAATATCGCAATGGGGGGGGTTGAACTCAGTGCTCAAGCCGAGCCTCGGGTTCAAGACTCCATTAAGGACAGCAAGCCAAGTTTGGATGGGCAGCTGAACTCGTCAATACAGGTTTGGGACAACATGTAAGTGAGTAAATAATGACAAAATTACAATTTTTGGGTGAACTATCCCTTTAATAACAAGCGGCAGCATGCTTTGTACAATTAGTCTGCTGTCCCTTTAAGAGCTGTACGTATCTAACAGGCACACATCCGTTTTTCTCTTAATTGTTTACTGTCACTTTAAACATAAGCAACTGTTTCTATATGTAAACCCTGTGTTTTGGCAGTATTAGCGCAATCAGATGCAATACATAACTTAGTTAAGTAATTAGTTGCTATTTGACAGGATTTTAGTGTGCGCGCGCTTCAAATGTACGCGCACCGGAACAGCACGCATATGAATGTTTAACTGGCAAGGCTTTAAAGCAAATAATGCACTTCTGTGATTGTGAATAAGTGCAGTGTCTTGTGAGTGTAACTCTACTGCTGAGTTAACACTGATGTGAATGTATGTTACGTTGTACAGAATATTGTGACAGAGATGCCAGAACGGCAGCTGATAGATTAGCATGATACTACGATGTTTCTCCAAAAGCAGATCATGGAGACATTTTTATCATCCACGATCAAAAATTGTCATATCGCACACCCTCTGATCGCCTGAATGAAGTGCGCGCTTTGCTTGAAGGGATTAAGCCATATTGTGCTTTCGGATTTAGTTCGTTTGACACATACACTGTAAAAACTGTTTGCTAAACTTAACAGATGGGTAAGTAACACAGCTTCCTTAATATTTTAAGTTGATTCAACTCAAATATCTAAGCTGTCACTTAGTATAATTTAACATTCAAAGCTGAATACGCTTTTTTTGAGTTGACTGAACTTAAAATTTTAAGGCAGCCAGGTTACAAATTATTTTAAGTTGACTCAACAAATTGTTTTTTACAGTGTACTGTGCCCAAGCATAATGGCCCAAAACACAACTTTAAAGACGTTTTATGTTAAATTTTGTTTTAAAAACTACACTTGCCATTTAGCGTTTCATATTGTCATGTGACCATGATATTGATAATACTGTTGCATCCTAACGGTTACTGCAGTAAGCATTTACGTCTTGAAAATGAATGAAGCCTCAATGAACCACTGGTTTTATCTGTATCCTATTCGGTCTATTTTGGAGTTCTGCTTCGCTGGCTCAAACACAAACTCAAAGTCAATCCATAAACGTACATCTCTCTTTCTCTTGACCTTTCTCATCTTTCCTACACCAATCCATTGTTTTCCTCTCTCTGAGAATGAATCCGTCTTTTCTATCCACTATCATCTCACGTATCCACCACATTACCCTCCTTACGATAAATATTTGTCACGTTTATGTTCCTCCTGGAATGAGTTACTTTAATCCCCCGTCTCCTATTTTGTCTCCATCTCTGTTGCTAATTTAGCGGCTGTAAGGAGAGCAGAGAGGCAGAGAGCTCACTTCACTAATGGCAGCATTCTACCAGTCACGTCAAGCCCAGCTGGAGATCCAATGTTCCTGTCTTTTTTAATTACCATCTAACTGACTTTCAACAGTGCGATCCCTCAGTCCTTCTCTCTCTCCCTCCCGTTCTTTTGTGTCGCACACACACAATGAACTCCTCCGCTATGCATTCAACCTCCTGTGAACTTCGCTGAGGACAATCTACATGGAGTATATGTCTGAAAAATGAGGAGGAACACTTATTATTAAACTTACTAGCTTGCTCATGAATATTAATTATGTTCTGTCTTGTTGTTAATATTCAATAAGCCCTGTAGTCTTACCTAATTTTGCTTGTTGTAAATGGGTGATAGGTGCTTAAAGCAATAAGCCTAGAGAGGCCATGCGTTACAGTGATTTTACCATGCTTAGGGGGGATTTTTAGGGACGACACAAAGCGGAGTGATGAAATGTGACCCTGGACGACAAAACCAGTCCTAAGTCGCACTGGTATGTGTAGCAATAGCCAACACATGGTAAGGGTCAAAATGATCAATTTTTATTTATGCCAAAATCATTAGCACATTAAGTAAAGATCAAGTTCCATGAAAATATTTTGTAAATTTTCTACCGTAAATGTATAAAAACCTAATTCTTGATTAGTAATATGCACTGCTAAGAACTTAATTTGGACAAATTAAAAGGTTTTCTCAATATTTTGATTTTTTTGCACCTTTAGATTCCAGATTTTCAAATAGTTGCATATCCTAACAAACCTAACAAACCTGACAAAAAATCTGAAAAATTTCAAAATTGACCCTTATGACTGATTTCGTGGTCCAGGGCCACAAATGTGATGAAAAGCATTACATGACTCCAGTCTCTTTCCGTTATTTGGTATTACAGATGGGTATGGCAGGAGACCACTCTGCCATAAGAGGGTAAAATAATATTACGGTGAGAGCAGTAAATAACCATGTGCAGTAAAACACTGTGAGCAGTGATGGAGAACTCTGACTCTTAACTGGATTTGTATTCTCAGAATGTTGGTCTCACTCCTTTTAACATTACATGCCCATTCAGCTCTTAGCAATCACCCCTTTCATTACTGCCATTACAGCAGCCCAGCAGTTATAGTCTTAATTTAATGTGCTCGTTAATACCTCTAATGCATTTAATTCCTTCAGCAGCGTCACAGTAGCACAGTCAGAAAGAAGAAAATCATTTTTTTAAAAAGTGAAAAAATGCCAATGCTCTTCTAGGGGAAATGTTCTTCTTGAAACCACTGATGACAGACTTTTTTGTACATTTTTACACAGTTTTAATAATTTCATAATTCAATGTTTTTTTTTTTTGTTTTTTTTTTCATTTTAGGGTTACTGTTACATTCCAGGGACTACAAATAGTCTTTGTCTAGTGTCTGCATTGTTTTATCAACGAGTTTTGTAAAGGAACTATGCTAATCAGATAACAACATCCAGAATCAACACTGTTCATGTCATGTTCATGTGAAATGTAGACCCTCGTTATGTGTTTTGATCTACACTGTACATGTACAGGACATGAGAACAGTTAGCTGTTTAGGTTTCTACTTCGGCATGGACTCTGGTTTTAGCCCAACATACCTTGCTGAAGCACAAGATGATATTAACGTTCTGCTTGAGCTGATGAAAATTATAACTTAATGAGTATGACAACCAGAAAATGAACACTGAGTAATAAAACACATTTCTAAATTTCACTGAATGCCTCTGCAGTACCCCAGGCACATCGTTTTACCATTTTTGTAGCATAAACGCTATCAAACCTAAAGATGTCCAAGTTCCAATTCTCATGCAACTGATACTCAATTGCCATTGGCTCAGCTGTGTTCAAGGTGAGGGGTCTACCGACAGGTCAACTGTCCAGCTATGACTTCCTGTTCCACAGGATTATAAATATGAGGAACACACAGGCCAAATTCCCTTAAACATCCATCACATGGAGTAAAACCAAAGAATATAGTTCTGATGTGCAGAACAGGATTGTTGAGCTTCACAATATAGAAAGTGGTTGTAAGAAAATAGTAAGAAAATTTCCAATATCAGGGCAATAATTAAGAAGTTCCAATCAACATAAGATGTTACAAATTTGCCTGGAAGAGGACGTGTGTCTATATCCTCCTAATGCACATTGAGGAGGAGAGTCTGAGTGGCCAAAGACTCTCAAGGATCACAGCTGGAGAACTGCAGAGATTCGTTAAGTCTTGGGGTTTGAAAAGCCTAAAAAAAATCAAACAGCGCCTACATCAACATATATTGTTTGACAGGGTTTCAAGTAAAATCCTCCTTGCTCATCCAAAAACAAACTCCAGCATATTCTCTGGTTTCTATGGTCAGATGAAACTACAAAAAGAGCTGTTTGGCAGCAAACCCACCAGATGGGTTTGGTGCAAACAGGCTTAAAAAATACCCCATGCCCACGGTTAAATATAATGCTGGATCTTTAATGTTGTGGGCCTATTTTATTGCCGGAGGTCCTGGATGTCTTGTTCAGATACATGGCATCATGGATTCTATCAAACACCAACAGACAAAAAATCTAAACCCGACTCTGTTAGAAATCTTATAATGGGCCTTGGCTGGATCTTCCAAGAGGACAATGATCCAAAACAAACATCAAAATCAACACAAAAATGTGTCACTGAGCACAAAATGAAGCTTCTGCCATAGATGTCGCAGTTCCCTGTCCTGAACCCTATAGAAAATGAGTGGGGTGAACTGAAGAGAAGAGCTAAGAAAGGATCTGGAGAGATTTTGTATGAAGCAATGGTCTGTGATCTCTTTTCAGGTGTTATAGGTGAAAACTATGAGCTGTTATCTTGGGAAATGGATGTTGCAATAATTTGGTGCCAATAATTGTGGCCAACGTGAAGAAACAAAAACATTTATTTCATAATGAGATTTCTCCCTCAGTTTTCATTGTTTTACCTGTGATTTTTTTGAATGAAAGATCAAAAGGATAAACAATGCAGATTTATTTTCACAGCCACCTTCGTTTATATAAACCAAGGGTGCCAACATTAATGGAAGCCAGGAATCAACCAAATAAGAGAAACGGATTTTCATTTTTAAATCAATTGCCGATCACATCAAAATGCTTGCTATGTATGAGCATCTGCCAGTGTAGAACATTCCAAATCACTCACTTATGAGCATCGAGGACAGTTAAGTTGACGTCTTAAAAGGCAGTTGCCCATGTAGGCGTTGATGCAGCGCACTAGGTCTTGGAACTGAGCTACTGTATGATGTTGAAGCAGGTCTGTCATTATTGCTAATCACTAATTGTTGCTTAGACTACATGTTCATCTAGACAAAAGCATTGAGTAAATGTTGACTTCATTACAATGAAGCCACCAAACGCTTGACAATAAGCTTGACAATAACAACTTCTTTACTCTGTCCCCTCCCTCCATCTGTTCTCGTGTACAATCTGAAATCTCAAACACGAGCCTCTCTCCGCTTCCCGCTGTTCCAGCCTCCCCTCTCTATTGGCTGAGCTTGTTTGCAGGGCCGCAATGTTGAGAGCAAATCCAGGTCCCGTGTCAGAATGGATGACAGCGGACAAGCTGAAGTCTGAGCCTGGGGGACGGCAGCAGTCTGGAGGCAAAGGTGTGACATTTTGACAAGACGCTTTTGTCACACTAAGTCAGTCGGTGACTCAGGGCCAAGGCCATCTCCGCAAGGAGCCATCTCTTCACACAACGCCGTCCGGAAAGAGTTCAGCCCCATCGTCCCATTAGAGCACCTGCTGTCTGATTCACCAGAGGTTTGATATATCTAAAAGCGTTTGCTTTAGCATTCAATTTTTTGGTGTCACCCTGTTTTCTTTCGGGGCTTTTTGTAGCCGTTTAAAACATCACTGTCACATGTGGTTACACAATCTGACAGCTCATCAGATAGTACAGCTCCGAAACAAGAAATCCTAAGCGAGAGAACAAACACACACGGCTGTTTGTCTGTCACAGTGAAGACTTTCAGTTGACTTCTATTGTGTTGGTTTTGATATTATTATTGCTTTCAATGTCAATGTATTTCAACTTTTTATTAAAATATATTCAAATATTTTTTTACACTTGTAACATTCAGTCCTGTTATGGCAATGTTGAATTACGCCAGTCTTTAGTGTCACATGATCCTTCAGAAATCATTAATTTCTTATTATTATCAATGTCAAAAACAGTTTTGTGGAAGCTGTGATACATTTTTTTCAAGGATTCTTGATGAATAGAAAGTTCAAATGCTGTTCTATTTTATACATTATTATTTTACATTTTAAGCCTTTAAACCAATAAGGCTCCGATGTTGTGAATCCCTAACAGTAACACTAATAAACCCTCATTTTGGGGTCTTTAAAGCTCCACCACAGCTATACTCGAACCGAAAGAACAGACACGGTGCTCACTGCATACCACCTGTCTTCAACAATTAAAAGACTGTAAAAAGACTGGAGGGCATGCACAAACCCATCCAAGTCATGGCCACACATACACATAGTTGCTCTAAAAAATATTTATGCATGAAGTTGGCCTGGTCTGCGTGTGAGTGGCCGTTTTAAGCGCTAACCTATGTTTCCCCTTCATCCTGGTTTGCACACATTAGCATGGCGCTGCTGAAGCTCGCTGGCGGCGCATTACTTCAGCTTTAGGCACCCAGCGGGCTGCCCACACTGACGCTGATGGGTATTGGCAGCCCCTGGCCACTGAGAGAGGTGCTGTAGTCCAACCTCCAGCAGGGGGTGGTGTGTAGAACGCGCAATCGCACTTCCGCAGAAAGACACACACAAGCAGATGTACAAACACACCTGGGTCTGCCAGATGCTCAGCTTAACCCTCTGCCATTATTCAATTTGCTACAGACCTCTATTGGCTGAGCTCTGAGGGCCGTAATGCCAGAGGGGAGAGAGACATGCTGAAATTAGCCTCTCTGAAAACGTATAATCCATTCCCACTGAAAAAAAGTAACACTTGGGTCAAGCTACAATAACAACAGCGTGATAAACAACACAACGGTCTACAGCAGCCATTGTCTGGTTGGTCCTTATAGCCTCCGGTTTGTGACAGGTCTCTTGAATTAAAGAAGTTCACATCCAGAACAAAAATTTACAGATGATGTACTCACGCCCTTGTCATCCAAGATGTTCATGTCTTTCTTTCTTCAGTCAATAAGAAATTATGTTTTTTGAGGAAAACATTCAAGATTTCTCTCCATATAGTGGACTTTTATGGTCCCCGTGAGTTTGAACTTGTAAAATGCAGTTTAAACGCAGCTTCGAAGGACTCTAAACGATCCCAGCCGAGGAAGAAGGGTCTTATCTAGCAAAACAACCTGTCATTTTGTAAACAAATTGACAATTTATATATTTTTAACCTCGTTTAAATGCTCGTTTTGTCTAGCTCTGCCTGAAAAATTCCAATCTCATTTTTTCTTCTAACTTCAAAATCGTCCTACATTGCCCCAAAAAGTACCGACCCAGCGTTTACAGTTAACATGCAAAGAAGATCAAACATCCTTTATAAAAAAAGATAAAACAGTGATGTAGGACGATTTTGAAGTTGGAGAAGACAATGAGATGGGAGTTTTTCAACATACCCTTACTGTCTTGAACCGGAATACACAGAGTTCACGCAGAGCTAGAAAAGATGAGCATTTGAGGTTAAAAAGTATAAAAATGTACATTTTTGTAGACATCTTGGATGACAACGGGGTGAGTAATTGCCTGTAAATTTGGAATCTGGAAGTGAACTTCTTTAAGATATCTGGAACAATCTCTACATGCTATCACATGCTACGCATACTAAATTAAAATTAGCATGTCCCTAATCATAGTTCACTGAAAATGCACCAGAAAAAGTGCAATATTAGTGCACCCTGGGCATACTATTTTCAAAATGAACATCCATGGTAATCCAGCCATGGGTAACACAGCTCACAACCACTTACACAATGGAAGAGGGGCAGATTTTGATGCTTCTCTTTTGCCTCTTTGAGCTGTATTGTGGAATGCAAGGCTTAAGTTGCCACCAGTGTTGGGAAATGCATTCATTTACTTTTTCTCACTGTCAGCTGACTGTGATGGTCTCCTACAGAGCTCTCTGCTAGGCTTACTGGCATTTTTTACATCAGAAGTGTTATTTTTTTCTTTGGACAAGGGCTCATCTCCACAAAGTAGTTGTATATTACATATATTGTTTCAAAACGTAGTGCACCCGGTAGTATTCTAAAAGAGATGAAATCTTAAAAGTGACGCATTTCTAATACTCTACATACAAAATCCCATTCAGCACACAAACAAACCTCACAGGTGATTCACTTACAAACAAAAGCTTGTAACAAAATATAACAGTCGGGTTCCGGAAGTAAGATTTCCAAGAATTCTTGTTTACAGTAATAATAACTATTTAAAGAACTATAATATTTAAAAAGGTTGCATAACCACCAACCAGGTGGCAATATGCACTATGAATATAAATTG
>JAHKKF010400048.1:0-11980 GCA_019740295.1 Labeo calbasu | reverse complement strand
GTGTTCTCAAGTCCACACTTATTTAATATAATCGCAACATTTTGCCGTCATATAATTGCACAGGCTGACATCGCGATTGCGATTGCGATACGATGAATCGTGCAGCACTAGTTTAGTTTTCTAATCTTGGTCTCTAATCTTTAATAAAATGGTCTCCAATTTATTAAAAACAACTGGGATTCTCAATTTATCCAGAATCGTGAAGCTCTTGTTTAAATGTTGTTTATTACAGCATGTAATATGTAAAATGGAAGTTTAATTTCATAAATTTCAAAATGCACCTACATTTTTTTGCATTTTGTCTTTTTCAGTTGAGTAAAAGACTATTTTCTCTATATATTTCATCATTAAGGATTTCTTAAGAAAAGTAAAAAAAATCTTGTTTTGTCTCGTTCTCGTGAACCCAGTCTCGTGTCTCGTCTCGTCTCGTCACACCAACGTTTGGATCAGTGTTCTTGACCGTGGTTTACACTGAATTTAAAACAGCTAATGAGCATTGTTAAAATCATAGCTGTTTTAAATTTACTGTAAAACATGGCTTCACAGAGCTTATTGGATTTATACAGCAGTTTTCCCTTAAAAATATTTTTAGGCCACTTATTAAGTCAAAATTCACATCAATTTTGAAACACACAGACACAGTGGCATAGGAATACTGTTGTAATGAGGTCACAGGTTGTAATTTACAATGGCTTTGATCATGAGTCACAATGATATATTATAATCTGATTATGTTGTTTGTCAGGTATCTGCATTCTCTCGAGAGCATGAGAAGGACTCATATCGACTGAGCTGGGGTGCTGAACATCTGGATAATGTGGTGCTAACTAGCACTCTTCTGCAGTCAGGGTTAGTAGGTTTCACACACAGACACACACACTTAAACAGACATGAACACACACACTCGCCTCTCTCCGTCGTACATGCTATAATACTAGGATCTGTGTGGTTAGTCAAAGCTGGCATCGCATTAGATGCCACTATTGTGAAACATGAATGATAGCTGCTCAGTTTCCTCTCATTGTTCTTTCTTTCTTTCTTTCTCACACTCACATCATCTCCCTAAATCACTCGGCCTCTCTCTCTGCTGTTCGTGATTGTGTATTTTGTTCTGCTTTTAGCCAATCTACCCCATGCCTTGACCATGACAACAGCAGGTGATCCTTCACTTCTCTTCCTTGTGCCCTTTTTCCTTCCATCGACTTCTATTTCATTATTGCATGCATATATAACAACTGACTGCTTTGAGCTTTTTAAATAAGCCTTTTTGTGCCTATTAAAATTTTAATAAGCATGTTTTGATGAACACAGTGTCATGACTCAGTATTCATAGAGAACCCCATGAATAATATTATATGAATAGTATTATTCAGTATCTTTCACATGGGTGGTATGAAACTGGACATACTGTGTTTCTCAACTCCTATGGTATTTTCCCCAGTACCTCTTGAGCATGTTCAACGGTTATCATTCTTTATTATCTAATTTCTCCAGAGACTTATCTGTAGATTCTTTTGGAGACTTTCTCCAAAAACATTAGAAACAATACATAACTTAAAGGAGAAGTTAACTTCCAGAACAAAAATTTACAGATAATTTACTCCCTTGTTATCCAAGATGTCTTTCTTTATTCAGTCGTAATGAAATTTTTTTTTTTTTTTTGAAGAAAACATTTTAGGAATTATCTCCATATAGTGGACTTCTATGGTGCCCACGAGTTTGAACTTCCAAAATGCAGTTTAAATGCAGCTTCAAAGGGCTCTAAACGATCCCAGCCGAGGAAGAAGGGTCTTATCTAGCGAAAAAAAATTACAATTATGTACTCTTTAACCTTAAATGCTTGTCTAGTTTAGCTCTGCATGTGCTCTATGCATTCTGGTTTAAGAGAATAAGGGTATATCGAAAAACTGCCATCTCATTTTCTTCCCAACTTCAAAATCATCCTACATCGCTGTTTTACCTTTTTTATAAAGGGCGTTTGATCTTCTTTGGATGATTTTAAAGTTGGAGGAGAAAATGAGATTGGAGTATTTAGACCTACCCTAACTCTCTTGAATATTTAAACCGCATTTTGGAAGTTCAAACTCACGGGTACCATAGAAGTCCACTATATGGAGATAATTCATGAAATGTTTTTCTCAGAAACATAATTTCTGTACGACTGAAGAAAGATAGACATGAACATCTTCGATGACAAGGGGAAGGGGAAAATTATCTGTACATTTTTGTTCTGGAAGCAAACTTTTCCTTTAAAGCAACACTTAAAATAACATTATACCATTTAAAAGTTTGTGGTCAGTAAGATTTTTTAAAGGAAGACATTAACTACTTTTAAATTAACTACTTTTATTCTGCAAGAATGCATTAAAAGAATCAAAAGTCACTGTTAGATGTTAAAAAAATTACTATTCATTCAGTCCTGTAAAGAAATGTATCATGGTTTCCACAAAAATAATGAACACCAGAACTGTCTTTAACACTGATAAAAAGAATAAATGTTTATTGAGCAGCATATCAGCATATGATTTCTGAAGGATAATTTTTACTGTATTTTTAAAATATTTAAAACTTACCGACCACAAACTTTGGAATGATAGTATACATCGTGAGTCTTGCCATCAAGACATAATGACAACACAATCTGATAATAAAATCAGTATTTAGGGTTTAACAGAAAATAATCCTGTTGATCACCGAAGGAAACTACTGGACCTCAAAAAATTTCTGGTAAAGTGTGTAATTTCAAATGGCACCAACGAAAATTGCAAAAGTAATAATTGTTTAAAAACTTATGGAAGCCCACTGAGCCTATAAAATACATTCAGGAAATAGACAGAAAAATAATATTGGATAGCCAAGGTGGCTTCTGTAAGTTTACAAACAAGAACTTAATGTATTTATTGCAGTATTTCATTTTTGTGTAATTTTAATGAAGATGTTAATCATTGTGTTGTGTGTTTCACTGTCACTTGCTGTTCTATAAAAATAGCTTCCTGGTCAGTTTCATGGTGGATGCCCGTGGCGGAGCCATGCGTGGCTGTCGTCACAATGGACTACGCATTATTGTGCCACCTAGAAAGTGCTCAGCACCTACACGGGTCACATGTCGTCTGGTGAAGAGACACCGATTGGCCTCTATGCCACCTATGGTGGAGGGAGAGGGGCTCGCAGGCAAGATCATTGAAGTTGGACCCACCGGAGCCCAGTTTCTTGGGTAAGGGGGTGTCTAAGGGGGGCTTAAATTGAAACTTTATGCTGTATCACCATGAACATTTTTGTCTATCTTTGTTTGTGTATGATGCAGTTATATGTTCTCTATTTTGTCTTGTCTTGACTGACAAAGCGGAGCAATATGTCAACATGTTTGACCTCGTGTCCTAACCAGGAGCGACAATCAATTGTTTGTCTATGCTAAAACATCTCATGTAATGTAACCTCAGCCAATAGAATGCTGTTTGATTTTAGGTAGATTTAAATAGTTATTTTAATAGTTTTAGTTGACACTGCAGACATAGAAGGCAACCGATCAACATGTTGCAGCTGGTTAGGACAAAAACTCATGGAAGAGCTTTTACTGTTGTCTCACCTGGTTAGGACACTTGCCATCTCTAGTTTGGAGGAATGACAACGATGTTCTTCTCTCACTACATTTGAGTTCAGTAAATCAGGTTTACAGTGTGCCTTGTTTTTTACGTCTTTTAATGGCTGCGATCGGAACAGTAAACTCCACCTCCCAACAGCCCCTCCTCCTCTTAATGAGGGCGAAAGCCTTGTCAGCAGAATTCTGCAGCTGGGTCCACCCGGCACCAAATTCCTCGGGTAGGAGAGATCCTAATGCCAAATATCCACTGGACACCGGTCACATATCCCCCTAATTCTTTTAAATACACCTCCATCTGTTTTTATAATTTTTTGAGTTTGTTTTTATCATTCCGAAATAGATTTACCTTTTCCTCCCTTACTTTTGGATATTGTTTGATTTTAAATTTGTTATTTTCTTGTATTGGTCATTGCTCTGTGTATGTTGTATATTGCATTACCCATGGTTTTGTTTAGTCTCTTTTTCTATCTTGCTGCATGCTACATTTCCCTGTGTTTATGTCTTCCACAGATGAAATATCTGTTTCTGAACATCCCTCACTTTGGCAACCGTACCTTTTTGGCTGATATAATGACCCTTGTTTTTCAGGCCTGTGATAGTGGAGATCCCCCACTTTGCTGCATTGCGTGGGACAGAGAGGGAGTTAGTGATTCTGCGCAGCGAGACGGGAGAGAGCTGGAGAGAACATCACTGTGAGCATACAGAAGAGGAGCTGAATCAGATACTCAATGGCATGGACGAGGGTGAGTGTGTCCTGAATGTCCAGTGGTGTGCCGATAGAACTGTAGTCTTGTTTCTAATTCTGTGAGCTGACCCCATATACACTACTATTCAAAAGTTTGGAATCAGTAATATTTTTAAAATATATTAAAAGAAAGAAGTCTGTTATGCTCACCAAAAGTAAAACAGCAATATTATGAAATAGCATTACAAATTAAAATAGCTGTTGTCTGTTTTAATATATTTTAAAATATAATTTGTTCCTGTGATGTCAAAGCTGAGTTTTCAGCAGCCTTTAATCCTTCAGAAACCATTCTAATATGCTGATTTGGTGTTTATGATCAAAGTTTAAAGCAGCTGTACTGCTTACTATTTTTGTGGAAACCAAGACACAGTACATTGTTGTTGTTTTTTTTAGCATTGTCAGATTAACAGAAATTTCAAAAGAACATTCTGTCCTTCATGAATAAAAGTTTTTTTTTTCACTAAAACATTTTAGAATAGGTCTGTGCTTGTTTAAAATTTTGGCTTGGTACAGAAGGATAGCATCTTTAAAGGGAACCCTGGGTATTAAGACTTGTGTAGCTATATAACGTAATATAACATAAACGGTGTCTCTTACTGAAATATGTAACAGAAAACCCATGAAAGATTTATGTTATTTAAAAAGTCCACATTGTTTTATACATTTTATACATATACATACCTCTTGCTATTTTTACAACTCTGAAAATAAAATACTGATACAAAGCTATATTGTGCAATCTTTGGTTGTAATATTCAGTTGAAGGGCAACAAGAGAAGCAATGTAAGTCTTCACTGCTTTTCCTAGTGATAAGAAGAAGCAAAAAGAATGGGGAGATGCCTGTGGATGAATAAAACTTCCTAAAGACCCACATCTTCGTTCTCTCCACTTTAGCCCTGATGTCTTTGAGGCATATAGTAGACCACAACTGAAAGAGCTTACAAACGGCAAAGACAAAAAACACTAAATGCCATTCTGACAGGATGTAAACATTTTGATGGTTGTCATGACGCCGCAGCCACTGAAGGAGCGCAGATTTCACTTAATATCCAGAGGCATTTATACTCCTTGTGGGGAAAATCGATGGTACTGCATTTGGTTTAAGCCTATGCTTATATCCATCAACACCTGTAAGCTCTATCAGTAGCTGTGGTCATCAGTATCAGTATTTTATTTTCCGAGTTGTGTTGTGGTAAAAATAGTAGTAAAAAATGAGCGCAACCATTTGAAGTCATAATGGCATCCCCCACAGTCCAAAATATGTATAAAACTATGTGGATTTTTATTAAATAACATAAATTGTTCATGGGTTTTCTACTACATATTTCATCATTTATGTTATATTGAACCATACAAATATTAATACCCCAGATTCCCTTTAGATAAAGTTGAATTGTTAATAAAGACTTTGGTCATTGGGAACAACTGGATTTGTGATTTTCCTTAGAACTGGACACTCCTGAGGAGCTGGAGAAAAAGCGAATCTGCCGCATCATCACACGGGATTTCCCACAATACTTTGCAGTGGTGTCCCGCATTAAGCAGGACAGTCATCTGATCGGTCCAGAAGGTGGGGTGTTAAGCAGCACACTTGTTCCTCAGGTCCAGGCTGTGTTCCCAGAGGGAGCATTGACTAAACGGATACGTGTTGGGCTACAGGTAATCCACTATTCAAAGCAAGCTTGATCATTGACCTTTTAATGTTTAAAGAATGCATTTTTAATTTTGCTTTTGACTTGTGTTAGACAGTTTTCACACAAATGATGTTGAGGATAAAACTGTATAATTTTTATGCTTATTTGTCACTCTAGATCAATAGTACAAACAACGTTTAGTGGCTTCTGTGTTATTAAAGCTGACTCAGTTAAGATTAAGCTTTATATCAATGCAGCGACAATTTTCTTTTTATGTAAAGGTAAAAAGAAGTTTATTGGTACACTGGAAAGGCAATACTAATGCATTGTAAAGCCTTATTTCAGGGTTCATTTTAAAAGTGTGGCTTTTTGGAAGAAGTTCTTAAAATATTTCTAGTTATGCTCTTCTCTAAAATATTTAATTAGCTATGTAGTACTCTTAAATTGGTTAGGGGGGGAATGATACTGAAGGAAATTGAGATGCCAGCCTACCACTTACAACTCAATCTCATCATTTATTAGGCCCAGCCCATCGGTGAGGATCTGGTGAGAAAGATTCTTGGTAATAAGGCTACATTCAGCCCAATTGTTACTTTGGAGCCCAGAAGACGCAAGTTTCACAAGCCCATCACCATGACTATTCCTGTCCCTAAAAGCCCAACCAGTGATGGGACAAACAGTACACCCACTCTACGACTGCTATGTAGCATTACTGGTATGTGAGAGTAAAACAAATGCTTTGTAAGTAAGTGCCTTTATAAGAAAGTGTAGTGAATAGTTCTAATAAATTTCTTTTTCTAGGTGGGACGACTCCAGCACAATGGGAGGACATAACTGGATCCACACCGCTAACATTCATCAATCAGTGTGTTTCATTTACCACTAATGTATCAGCAAGGTGAGTTGAAATGCAGTGACAAATGTTTGTTGACTGCTTTACCTTGACAAATCATTAAATACGTTTTTCCTCCCAGGTTTTGGCTTATAGATTGCCGTCAGATCCAGGAGTCTGTGAACTTCTCCAGTCAGCTGTATCGTGAGATCATCTGTGTTCCCTACATGGCCAAGTTTGTCATCTTCGCCAAGACATTGGACCCTATAGAAGCACGACTCCGCTGCTTCTGTATGACGGATGATAAGATGGATAAAACTCTAGAGCAGCAGGAGAACTTCACTGAAGTGGCTCGCAGTCGAGATGTCGAGGTAAGTGTGTTTTAGCCAGTCCTGCTAGTGCATTCGAGATGAAGTTGTTCTACACAGTGGTATGTTTATCTCTACAGGTACTAGAGGGAAAACCAATCTTTGCAGACTGCTTTGGAAATTTGGTCCCACTGACCAAAAGTGGACAGCACCATGTGTTCAGCTTCTATGCCTTTAAGGAAAACCGTCTTTCTCTCTTTATCAAAGTAAGTTATGTTACCTACTGGTTTAGCTGTTGTAATGGCACAGTATTGTGCAACCGTCACTTGGTGGTGAGCAAAGACTGGTTGTTTTCAACAGATTCGTGACAGCACTCAAGAGCCATGTGGCAGGTTGTCTTTTACAAAAGAACCAAGAACATATCGCAGTCTAAACCACAATGCAATATGCAACCTGAACATCTGTCTACCTGTCTATTCAAAGGTAAGAGAGACTGTGATATTGCATAAAAACCACATATGTGACCCTGGACCACAAAACCAGTCTCACGTAGCACGGGTATATTTGTAGCAGTATCCAAAAGTACAATGTAATGGTCAAAATGACAAAAATGACTCAGATTCCAGATTTTTAAATAGTTGTGTCTCTGCCAAATACTGTCCTATCCTAACAAACCGTACATCAATGGAAAGATTATTTATTCAGTTTTCAAAAAATTGACCCTTATGACTGGTTTTGTGGTCCAGGGTCACATGTACTATACATATGCACACACAGATACAACAAAAAGCTAATACCTTTTTATCAAAACATATTTAGTTTCGCAAAATTTTAATCAGACCGTTTTTTTTAACTCTTCTTTTACTCTTACTTTTTAAGGAATCTGATTCTGACCAAGATGCAGATGAGGAGGTAAATATCTATTTTACACCTTAAAAATACATTTTTAATGTTCTCTTTGCAAAATAAATCATGGATTGTTTGTATTTTCCATTCTATTAACACTCCCCGTTTCAATCTAATTTCTTTATAGAGTGAGAAGACACACGATAAATGTAAGCCATTTTTAAGTCAATAGTTTAAAAATATTTATATACACTGCTTTTCTCCCATTCTTTTTAACCTCCATAACTGTTGTAACTGTAGGTTACTAATGTATTAGTACATTGCTGAAGTATTATAGAAAACATATTTATAAGTGATTTTAACAGAAATTGTATTTGTGGATCCCCGGTTGCTGTGCTATGGCTGATAAACATCCCTTCTTCCATTTTTATTTTTATGGTCTGCTGTTCTCATAAAACATTACATCCAATTCTACTCTCACAATGGTATCTTGCTTCTGGCATGATGGTTTCTAAAATGTTTAACGAATTTAGAGTAAAATGTGTTACATGCCAAAAGAGATACTGGAAAATAAACCATTCTCCCTGAAAACAAAATTAATACTGACCAGGCACATATTATTATGCCTGTAATTGAATCACTTAATTTGCTTGCCACAAATGTCACCTTTGCATGGATCATTTCCTTTGCATGGAAATAACTTGACTTACACATATTATATTATTGTATATGTATGTGTGTGAGTGTGTCTGCCTGAATGTGAGGATATCTTTTTTGAAAATATGCATTATTTGTGTGACATTTCTTTCTCCCTGTCACTCACATTCTTTGTTTGAGTTGATTCACTTGTGTTTGTTGTTTTCTTGTCATTTACTTCAGTTTTATAACAAATTCCCTTATGTTAAACAACTCCATGTTTGACTCAAAGATCTGCATAACTAAAAAGCCATAGCATTTAATAATTTGGAAGTGTTTTATGGGAAAAGCCTCTGATTGTATCTCAGTGCTGCTTAAGGGCATTGTTTTGAAATGCTATCTGTGTTTGTGTTGACATGAGCTCTTCATGTCGAGAACAATCTTGAGATGCCTCATTGGTACAGCTCCACTCTGTGTTATGATTACTTTCCTCATTTGTTCTTTGTGCACAGGTTTCTGTATTACTTATTCTTATCCTTTGTTTTTTCTTTATACTTTCCCTCTTGTGTAAGTGTATGAGTGGATACTTGAATCAATATAACATGTTTAAGCAAGTTATTTCCTGCCCATTTCCTGCCCTCACTCTGTAATTCTCTTTTGCTTTGCTTAACTGCTCCCATGCCTTCCCAAATCCTTCGGATCCAAATCTAGATAAATCTAGCGATGTTCTTCATTCTGTCAAGTAGTTTCCTCATCATTTGAACTGAAGACAGTTTGTATTGCTCCTGCCCTGACTGGTTTTCCAATGTCTTTTGTCCTCTTCATTCCCCCTTTGTTCTTTACAAACTTTTTGTGCTGTTCACATGGAAGATTATGATGGATCTGAGTCAACAGAGCTTTCCATGCTGCAAATCATACATGATCCTGCCACGCTCGCAAGTCCCGATCTGCTTTCAGAGGTGTCTGATATGAAGCAGGACCTGATTAAAGTGTCAGTCCTTCTGACCTCTGAAAAGTTGGAAAGATCGTGCTCCTCTGATCCCGGAGAGCGATCAGACAAGGCTGGGGATGAGGACGTGGATGAGCCATTTGAAATTGTTGAAAAAGTGAAAGAGGACTTAGAGAAGGTAGAAGGGATCCTTCGTGATGGAACAATGGATGATACACAGAGGGAAGGTGCTATTGGGAGATCTGTAACCATTGATGATGAGGAGTGGGTACTTCTCAGTGAGACAGATGTTGAGGAATCCAACATCAAAAATAGCACTGAAGTTAAAGAAGCACTCATTCAGGAAGTTCGAATCACAAGAGACACTATATCCCATTCTTCTCCTAAGAGGGATATTTCCGATATGGTTTCGTTTCTCAGCAGTGACTTAGAACAGTGCCTGCAGGAGACGCCTGTACCATTTAGTGATTCACAAGATGTGGATAGCGTCCAAGAAACCTTTACAGAGGTTGTTGTGAAACGTGGTAAACACCGTCCAGCAGAAATCAAAAAGCCAGCAAGGAAAAAGCGCAAAGAGCGGGAGTTTGCAAGCGGCAGTTCAGAGGATGACTTGGAAAGGATGAGTAGGAGTCAGTCTGAGGAGTCTCTTGATGAAGATGCGGTTATCGGTGGATCTGAATCTGTCTTTGGACCTGTTCCTGTGTCTCCTAGAATTGTGGAAACTCCGATTGGATCCATTAAGGACAGGGTTAAGGCACTGCAGAAGAAGGTCGAAGAAGAGAATGAGGTGGACAGTCAAAAGTGGAAATCCCAAAAAGTGAGTACTTCCCAAAGTAAGTCATATGTATCAGAGATTGAAAAATCAGCCAAGCTTCCTCCAAAATCCCCCAGATCCCCAAAGTCGCAGACGGAACGGCTAGAGGAAACTATGTCTGTTAGAGAGCTAATGAAGGCATTTCAGACTGGCCAGGATCCATCGAAAAGCAAGTCTGGACTTTTTGAACATAGAGCAATTACAACTGTAACCTCTGAATCAGCATGTTTTGATGAGGTTCCCTCAATTGTAACAACTCAACGTTTACAAGAAGGACCAGTTACAACTGTAGCCTCTGAAATGTCAAGTTCTAATGTGGTGCAGATTCCCCTAACATATGATAACCAAATTACAGAATCAACCCAGCATTTCCAAGAAAGAGCAATTACAGTTGTAACCTCTGAAGCAAGTTCTGATGTGATGCAGGTTCCTCTAACATATGATAACCAAATTACAGAGCCAACCCAACATTTACAAGAAAGAGCCATTAAAACCGTAACCTCTGAAGGAAGTTCTGATGTGATGCAGGTTTCTCCAACATATGAGAGTCAAATCAGCGTAACATCCCAACATTTACAAGACAGAGCAATTACAACTGTAACCTCTGAAACAAGTTCTGATGTGATGCATGTTTCTCCAACTTATGAGAGGCAAATCAGCATAACATCCCAACATTTACAAGACAGAGCAATTACAACTGTAACCTCTGAAACAAGTTCTGATGCGATGCAGGTTCCTCCAACATATGATAACCAAATTACAGAATCAACCCAGCATTTCCGAGAAAGTGTAATTACATCTGAAACCTCTGAAGCAAGTTCTGATGTGATGCAGGTTTCTCCAACATATGACAGTCAAATCAGCATAACATCCCAACATTTGCAAGACAGAGCAATTACAACTGTAACCTCTGAAACAAGTTCTGACGCAATGCAGGTTCCTCCAACATATGATAACCAAATTACAGAATTGACCCAGCATTTCCGAGAAAGAGCAATTACATCTGAAACCTCTGAAGCAAGTTCTGATGTGATGCAGGTTTCTCCAACATATGAGAGTCAAATCAGCATAACATCCCAACATTTACAAGACAGAGCAATTACAACTGTAACCTTTGAAACAAGTTCTGACGTGATGCAGGTTCCTCCAACATATGATAACCAAATTACAGAATCGACCCAGCATTTCCGAGAAAGAACAATTACACCTGAAATCTCTGAAGCAAGTTCTGATATGATGCAGGTTTCTCCAACATATGACAGTCAAATCGGCATAACATCCCAACATTTACAAGACAGGGCAATTACAATTGTAACCTCTGAAACAAGTTCTGATGTGATGCAGGTTCCTCCAGTATATGATAACCAAATTACAGAATCAACCCAGCATTTCCCAGAAAGAGCAATTACACTTGTAACATCTGAAACAAGTTCTGATGTGATGCAGGTTCCTCCAGTAGATGATAACCAAATTACAGAATCAACCCAGCATTTCCGAGAAAGGGTAATTACATCTGAAACCTCTGAAGCAAGTTCTGATGTGATGCAGGTTTCTCCAACATATGAGAGTCAAATCAGCATAACATCACAATATTTACAAGACAGAGCAATTACAA
>JAHKKF010400044.1:0-16229 GCA_019740295.1 Labeo calbasu | reverse complement strand
GTACAAATACTTTTCAAGGGCATTGCATGTAATAAAGGAATATCCGATTCATACCTGCATCAGATCTCTAATCTGCGCTCTCAATTTGACGGCATCTTCCCTGGGGCTGTTTAATTTGGACTCCTCTTGATATTGCTAAAATGAGACAAGCAAGCAAACAGAATGAAAGTTACACAACAGCAAAAACATGCAATGACATTAAAATAAGAATCTCACATCGCTCCCTCACCTTTGTGAGCCTCTCTATTGTTGTTTGCAGGTCTGCCAGTTCATTCTCATGCTTGATTTGGAGCATAGCAATGGATTCGTCCAATTTCTTTTGCTCCTGTATACATGAAACCCAAGAAGAGTGTTTTCCTTATATGCACAGGCCTAATAAAGAGGCATTTACTAGCTCTCATAGAGAAGCCTTTGTGCGCACAGAGTCAGGCTGGCCTTCCTGCTAAAAACAGCTCACTGGGCTACAAGAATAAAGGTGAACCACTGAGAAAAAAAGAAGCTAAACCTGAAATCTCTCTTTTCATTTACCAAGACAGAATTACATAAACAGCACATTTACATATGCAATAATGCATGCATGCATATGTAATTGTGTGTGTTTACGCATGTTAATCTGTCTTTAAAAAGCTAAAATAAACTACAAAAACAAACTGGCAATGTTGCTTTGGAACCTACTAAAAAACCTTTAAGATGAAGTACTAATATAAGCACTATATGTGCATCTTACATTTTAACACACAAAAGTGCACATTAAACTCGTCTGACTTCTCACCTCTTCCCGGACCCTTTTTTCTGTGCGGGCCAGTTGCTGCTGCAAGTCCTCCTCCATCTCTACTAACTGACTGCTGGTCAGTTCCTCTGTCCTGTTGACATCAAAAAGCAAAAGGCATAGCTTTTCAGAACCAAAAATCAACTTTAAAGTCTTTTCATCCAGAAAGCAGTTTGAAACAACCGGCCTTGGTCTTAGAATACCCTTTAATGCATCCAGGTGCACCTACATCCAGATCTCAAAAGAAATGTTCCCCGAGGAGCTACTACTGGAGAGATGAAATACTCCTTTAAGCTACACAGTCTTATCGTAATCATCAAGCGGGTGCAGCTGAGCAAACCTCCGACGAAAGGGAAGGGAGGAACGAAGGTAGGGCTCTTGAGAAGCCACAACTGTGTAAGGTGGACCCTGAGGTGAAACAAACAGCACTAAACACACAGTAAAAGCCTGGACTGTGTTTCACTGTGAAAACAGAGCACTCAAAACTGCATCCACACCTACAGAACCACATAAATGGACAGTTTTGAGAAATTCAAGGAGAATGACGAGATTAGTAACTCTAGCCTACTTTTCAATTTCCTTCTTCCTTAGAAATGGCAGAACTTCTCATTTTAACAATGAAAGCTTTATAATCTGAATTCATTAAATACTTAAAACAGAAAAAAAACTTCCTGGACAGAAAAAAGGCCAGGCCTTCTGGGCACCATAAAATTATATTAATGTGGATTCATTAATCTGATACTGAACAGTACTAAACTCTTGTACATACTACTCAATTCTGTAAACTCATTCCCACTAAAAAGCCTAAAAACATCCAAGAGGGCTGCAAAATGATAATTAAATGCTTAAAATAAATGGCCTTTGCCATTTTAAAATCCTCAAAAGTCTTTCCTCTTTCAAAGATGTAAAGGTGCATGACATTATATCAAGATACAATCATTAAAGAGCGTTTTCACGACGCGTCATCAGTCGGCCATATTGGCGGCACTGAATGTAAACAAAGCCACTGAACCGAATGAAACTCACATACTTTGCTGATTATTGCTGCTGAAAAGAGTCAATTATTGTCATGTTTTGGGCTGTACCAATCGGTCAGACCGGGAAAAACATTTGGAGTATTATAGACTGCCAAAAGCTATAACAAATCAAGGAGAAGAGTGCTAAAAAACAAACAAAAGGCGTTTGTGTTCGGCCAAAGTGAACCAGGATTTCTAGGGCAAGAATCTTGACGACATTCGTGTTTGTTCTTATAATTTCTGGGCAGGTAGTTGAAATATTAGGCTAATGTCTTAGTACTGCTCGCACTCATCTTTACCACCTATTAACATTAGTTTGTCAAAATACTGTGCTCTTTCCTGCTTACGAAGTCCTTCTCTATACGATTTAGCGGCTTCCACATGTTTTTTCGTGGTTTAGACAGCATAAGGTAGTAGAACGTATTCAGTAGTACATTAACTCTGCAATCCATACTGTTGTTTACAATACAGCCACACATCTTGGTAACTGACCACATCGTGACGCAAGTGCAAATCCTCTATTGTCCTTCATAACACTTTAGCTGGTCAATCTGACAGAGCCAAACCAGTTGTTACAAATAGTAATTCACCATAGCATCCCAGATGAAACCCGGAAACGCTCCTCTCACCTTCTTAGACTGGTTTCGAGTTGTTCACTTTCCATCCTGTGCTCTTTGCTCTCAGCTACAAGAACCTTGATGAGATCCTCGTACTGCTGCAGTAACAGCTCATCTGATGTGGAGTGGATCTGTTCATACATCTCCCTCAATTCATCCCACTGCCTGCAGACATGAGAAAAAGAAAGCAGCACAATAAAATATATATGTGGCTGAATAAAAAAAGAAACCAGTTGTCATGGCAGATATTGGCATGACTGACATGACTTGCATAAATCAACCTGATATTTTCCCCAAATGTTTTAGTGGGGTAGCAGTCCAAATAGTACACACTACCAGTCAAGAGTTTTTGAACAGAAGATTTTAATGTATTTAACTCTCTTTTGCTCATATAGCCTGCATTTATGTGATCAAAAATACAGCAAAAGCAGTAATGTTGTGAAACATTATTACTATTTAAAAGAACTGCTTTTAATTTAAATAATTTTTATCTTTAATCTTCTGATTAAAGCTAAATTTTCAGCATCACTACTCCAGTCTTCAGTGTCACATGATCCTTCAAAAATCATTCCAATATGCTGATTTGCTGTTTTTTAAATCATTATCAATATTTAAAACAGTTGAGTACATTTTTTTCAGGACTCCGTGATGAATATAAAGATCCAAAGACCAGCATTTATCTGAAATAAAAAGCTTTTTTTTAACATTATACACTATGCCATTCAAAAGCTTTAAGTCAGTATAAATTTAAAAAAAAAATTGATTTTAAATTGATCGAGCGACGATAAAGACATTTATAATGTTACAGAAGATTCCCATTTCAGATAAATGCTGTTCTTCTAAACTTTTTATTCATCAAAAGAAACCTAAACATTTACAACACAATACATTTTTTGAGCAGCAAATCAGAATATTAGAATGATTTCTGAAGGATCATGTAACTTAAGTATTTATTCTTAAAAAAATCAGCTTTAAAATCACAAGGAATAAATTACATATTAAAATATACTGAAATTGAAAACAGTCATTTTAAATAGTAAAAATATTTTAAAATTTACTGTTTTGCTGTACTAAATGCCGGCTTGGAGTGCAGAAGAGACTTCTTATAATAAAAAAAAAAAAAAAACCATCCTGTTCAAAAAAAAAAGCAGAATGGAGGGAAAAAGGTTGGTATAATTGTGTACACACACATAATGTTTTAATAAAGAAAGAAAGAAAGAAAGAAAGAAAGAAAGAAAGAAAGAAAGAAAGAAAGAAAAGGCCTATTTGTTAACAACTTCACCTTAAAAAAATAAATAAATAAAAAAGGGGGGGAATAAAAAGGAAGAAAAAAAAACTAATATAGTTTTTGATGCTCATTTTATCTGTAAACGTTAACCAAAATAAGTGTATTTGAACCTCACAAGTCAAAATATAACTACCTTCCCAGATAAAAGGCCACATCTCCGTCTAACGTGTTTTCAAATTCATCCCAAGCGCTTTTCTGCATTTGCACACTGTTTCCCAACAAAGCCAAATTGAGAGCTTCGGAAACTTCCTGAAAGCTTGACGAAAAATCGTTAAAGTTAATGTATCCGTCTCCGTCCAGATCAAACTTGTTGAATAAAGTCCTGATCTCGTCAGCAGGCACATTAAGCTCTCGACAAACATTGGTGAAGTCCTCGTATTCGACTCTTCCCGACTTATTCCCATCACATGCTGCAAAAAGTCTCCTAAGGTCAGCTTGGCTCATATTTTCACTGGACGAGGATAAATAAACGGTTAAACAAAATACACCTGTGTACAACGATTACGCTCCGAAAAAGTGGAAGTGATAAAACGACAAAAGGAAAGACTACAGTGTGAAAAGAAATAAAGGCTAAAGCTTCGTGATCTAACATTTACATCACCAACAGGTGCGCAGAAACCTCACGCTGAAACTAGAGGCAGGTTAGATGAAGGCTTGAGTGATTGGTTGATCGCTCATTATCTCGCATTGTAACAAGTTAAACTCAAGTTCGTGTGTCATTGGATAGTCGTGGAGGTAGGCGTGCTGTAAAAGTGTTCAACAGTATGAGAACCAGCCCACATTTTTGGGCTGGTCAGCTAAAACTATCAAAAACAGCCAAAAGACCAGCCTAACAAGAGGTGCGTTTTCAACCATTGTGAACCAGCTTGGTAACGGCGGAATTTGCGAGCATAGCTGCTTTTTTGAAAAGCTAAACAGAGAACTAAACCACATGTGTGATGACATTTTATTGGTGCTTTCTATTAATCAAAAAGGACTGAAATGATGGAGTATTATAATGAATAAGAAGAGGAAGAATAAAAACAGTAGAATTAGAACAGTAGAACAGTTTTCACTGCGCCTCAAGGTTACCTTTTCTAATCAATTTTTCCATATATGAAAATCAAATTTGGTAACGACTATAATAAAATTGTTGTAAGAATATTATCAGACATCTTCACCAAAATGACATCACAAATGGATCGTGTTGACGTACAGTACGTTGCGCGCGGTTTCATCTGTGGAAACCGACTGTACTTTATTTCCCTTCCAGGTGTGGACTGGTCTTTATCAGCTGAAGGACATTTGCCTGCCATTGTTTGGTAATGTTCACACCACATATATATATACACACACACATAGCTGTACACTCGTCTTCCATACAATTCATATATTTTCTCCGAATTGCACACAGTTTACGTAACAAATATGCCAAAGTAAAATAAAAAAAGTAAACAAATGTCCTACAGACATTCCTTTCTGAATCTATAGCTATTTTTCCTCATCTCTCTTGGCTGTGTCATTGTGCAAACAGTGCACCGCACCTAAGTCTTAAACTAACTCAAACGTTTACAAGATTTAGTCATTGTTAACTTTTAGCCTGCGTCAGATACTGACACACAGACACATAAAGGGGGATCAAATGAGATGAGCCTAATTATTTACGTTACCATAGCTGAATATGAGCATCATGTTGATGTAGATAACCACGTCACCTACTGTATGTTTCTTTATTTAACCTGGAAGAAACAAGAAGATCTCAACCACTGCGGCTAGTGAAATATAAACAAGGATGACATAGTTGTATATCAGTAAAGGCCACATGATGGCAGCATTGTTACAATAAATTAAACGCGCTTTTGCGGTGATAGTGCTACAGTGAGAAAATTTGAGAAGTGACAGTAATGTATTTGTAAAGGAAATTAGTATACAAATCAAAAGAGAACATATGAAACCTAATAAAGATGCATAAAACTTCTAACCTGACCTTCTGAGTGGTGGTGGTAGGCTATATATAGTGACATGAAACCACAAGCATACACAAAATACTCATGGTTTAGATGTTTTATGGGAACATTACATAGGAGTGATGGTTTTTATACTGTATAAACTGTATTTTCTGTCCTCTTACCCTAAACCTACACCTAAAACTAACTTGTTTTCTCATGGGGACCAAAAAAAAAGGTCCCCACAAGGACAAGGGTTTTGTGGGACATTTTGTCCCCATAGGGTATACTGTACATGAACCACACACACACACACACACACACACACACACATAACTGGTTAAAAGTTTTGAATAATAATAATTAATTAATTAATTAATTATATATTTTGTAAAATCTCTCCCAGGCTGAATTTATTTTATTAAAAATACAGTAAAAACAGTAATATTATTACATTTTATTATTGTTACAACTTAAATAACTTTTATTTTAAGATGTAATTTTCAGCAGCCATTTCTCCAGTCTTCAGTGTCACATGATCCTTCAGAAATCATTATAATTTGGTGCTCAAGAATTATTATTATTATTATTTTTCTTCATTATTAATGTTGAAAACAATTTATTTATATTTGGGAAAATCTGATACAGTACCATTCAAACGTTTTGGGTTTTGGGGTATTTTTTTCTTATTATTAATTCTGAGAACAGTTTTTCCAGCTTTATTTATTCATTTATTTGTTTGCTTGTTTGTTTTTGCTTGTTTGTGAAATTCTGATACAGTACCATTCAAAACGTTTGGGGTTTTGGGGTATTTTTTTCTTATTATTAATTCTGAGAACAGTTTTCCAGCTTTGTTTATTCATTTATTTGTTTGTTTTTGTTTGTTTGTGAAATTCTGATACAGTACCATTCAAACGTTTGGGGTTTTGGGGTATTTTTTCTTATTATTAATGCTGAAAACAGGTTTTTCCAGCTGTATTTATTTATTTATTTATTTATTTATTTGGGAAATTCTGACTCAGTACCATTCAAACATTTGGGGTAAGTAAAAAAAAAAAACTTTTATTCTGCAAGGATGCATTAAATTGATCAAAAGTCACATTAAAGACATTTATGATATTAAAGAATCCTATTTCAAATAAATACTTTTGAATGTTGTATTTATCAAAAAATCCTAAAAATTATACCAGTTTACACAAAAATATAAAGCGGCAAAAACTTATTTCAACATTAATAAAGGATGATTGTTCATAATTAAGCACTAAAAAATAATAATTGAGCACCAAATTAAAGATTTCTGAAGGATCGATTTCTGAAGACTGCTGAAAATTCAGCTTTGCCATCACAGGAATAAATAACATTTTAAAAATAGGAAATAGTTATTTAAAATAATAATAATAATTAAAAAAAATATGTTTTTACTATATTTCATTACATTTTTAAAAAACATTTTAAAAAATTGTGATTATTCCAAACTTTTGACCAGCAGTATGTGAAATACTTCGATGCCACTGGCATACTTCTATACAAGTTTCACTGTATTTTGTAACTGACCCAAAACTGTAATTGACCCAAATAATCAGTAAGAATCAGTGGTTTTATTTCTTTTATTTAAAAAATTAAAATTAAAGTGCTTTTATGTACAATATAATAAAAACAACAAAACAGTAGTGATGTATAATACAAAAAATACATTTCACAACAGTTTTTTTTTCTTTACATTGGCAGCAAAATGTACAAATACACCTTTACATTAAAGTTTACAAGACATTAACTTACAATAGGTCAGAGCATCCTGGTGCGCCATTATAAAGAATGTATCTGAGCGTTTAAGAGTGTCGCGGACTACTACAGTCCAGTAACTCTTAAGTCTGAGTCAGTTCAGCACTGAAATATGTGACTATATGACTATCTATACGTGACTAAATCTACCGCTTGAAGGTAGCAGCTGATGTACAGTGAAGTTTTCACATTGTCTACTCTGTAAAACGGCACGCTAGTGATAATAATCAGATGATGTATTGAAAAACATAAGCGAATTATTTTTTTTGCATGATATTTTGAATGTGATTTTCAAACAGAGGTCTGAGTATATGTAAAACAATTATATCTTACATTGTTTTTCTCTTTTTTTGTGCTTTAAATATAGTCGGTAAGTGTTTTGTGTGTGTGTAAATATATATATATGTATATATATTAGGGGACCTCTGTAGATATTAATTAGCACAGTGGAGACATACCCTTGCAGTGGACTGTTGCACAGACGACCATTCAATATACAGTGGTTTGCGACTTTACATGTACTAGGTAATTCTACTGTGTAGTCCACCAGAGCAGACATGCATGTGAGGTTTGCTTTTTGTTCACGTGTTTGAGTCACAAAAAGGCTACAATATTACATTTGCTTTCCCGCATTCCCTTTGAGTCACAAAATCTAGTTCGGAGGCATTAACAAAACCATTCAATCGGTACTTGCTACAGCAACGTCAAGAGAATATTAATTCCCAGACGCTTTCACTTAAACCATTTCCACATTCTGTGCAAATACAACAGGAAAAAGAAAGAACTGTAATGCATTCTGGTAAAAAAAAAAAAAAAAAGAATTGAACACATTAAAAGTCATTCACTACCTCCCCTTAAAAATACAATTATACAACTTTGTGATCAAAGTCATTGTCCATCAGATCATGTAAAAGTAAATGTCTCGTTTTCAAACATTCAGCACAAATTTAAATAAGACACAATGTTTCTATTGAAAGAATAATTTTGGAACACTTTCGATCAATACATAACTACATTCACAATACAGATGTCTGTGTGATCTTTAAAGATCAATGGCGATGAAATATTACACGCTTGGGTGGTGCAATATGCAGTGCTTGTCTTTGGGAATTTTCCTGGAAATATGCTGATACTGGAAATAGATTTTTTTACTTAAAAATTATTATTTGTGTGAGTGTGTGTGTGTTGTTAATATACATTTTTTACATGGATCCTTATGTTGAGTATATGCTATAGTAACTTACATTTGTGTCTTGTTTTGTGGTTTCCATTCCCATTGCTTTGCAGCAACCAAGTACTTTTTTTTAATTCAAAGGGACTGTTTCCTATACCTATATGTCATTGCTCCCACCCAGAAACATCTGTTAGCCTGCTTTGACTTAAGGTGTTACAGTGAACATGGCACTTTTTCATGGAAAAAAATCTGCTGGTCACTTTACACTCTTCTGGAGCATAGATCTCATAGCATAAAATTGGCATGTAAAGTCTTAACCACATGTTTCCATTCTGTCCGAATGCAAATTCATCATTCGAATATGCAACATGGCAATAAATGTCTTTAATTTGCAAAAAGTACACTTTCGAGTTAAGAGTTTTAACAGAGAGATCTGAGATCTGATATTGGTTCACTAAAATCTTTTGGCACAACAACCAATTTGAATCAGTAAACAATCTCAAGAGACGTTTGGTCACTTCCGTTGACTGTATTATGCAGTACTTTAAGAAATAGTTTAGCTGAAATGAAAAACTTTGTCATCATTTAATCACTCTCATGTTGTTTTAAACCTGTATGACCTTCTTTCTTCTCTGGAACACAAATAGATATTTTGAAGAACTTTTCTGCTGTTTTTGTCCAAGTGGTGTCTAAACAACTAGGGCTGGGTTTTGACATGCCAGATTTTCTCAAGTAAAAAACACTAATGCTGTAAAATATACATGAGAGAGTCAGTTGATACTACATTGCTGTAATATTGAAGGTTAAAATTAACGGATTTGTATACAAATGCTTAAATTACCTTACACTCAGTGAAGTTTTTATAATAATAAAGTTAAAATTACATAATTATATTTATACTCCAAAACTTTTTTCTGAAATGTAAACATTTAAATGGTGGCTGTCCTAAACACCTGACACATTTATTTAAACATAAATGAAATATTTAAGAACAGTAAAGATTTCACTTAATGCGTTATTTACTGCATATATTTAGCAAAGTGCTGCTCTCTAGAGTTTCTCTAGCTGAATAACGAGTTTATGGTCACCGATTTTTTTCTGAGGTAAATGTGACATTACGTCACACTGTTTACAAGTTGTTATATCGACTGTTTTCGCGGTTGAAACACTGATTAAGCGATTACATGAGACAGCATATGGATTTCGGTAAGTTTTACTCTTTATTTTAACATACCTTAGGATGTTTATTCATATTTATTTCGTGTTGTAATCGCCGCTTCTCTTGAACTGAGGCGCTACAGCCATCTGTCAATCCACATTAAACAGCGCCAAAACGGCATTCATTATTTGAATACTGTAATAAAATGGACAGAATTTGAAATCTGAGACTTTGTTTTACGTCAAAATTAACAAAGCACAAAGTTTATTGGGATTTATTGGATGGTAGGTAGGCTACGCTACAATGTTTATTAACTGAAAACAGGCTAGACTAATCGATTCTTGAGATTTAAGAATGTATGTCGTTTCGTAAAAATGACAATCGATTAAACTTGAGACATCTATATTTTTACCCAGCCCTAAAAACAACACTGGAATCATTGGCTTTCATTTGACATTTGGAAACATTTAAAGGGTGAGTAAATGATGAGGTAATTTTCATTTGTGCGTAAACTATTCCTGTAAATCAGTGGTTCTTAACGGGATCCTCAAAAAAATAGACAAATTAACATTAAAATAAGTAATATAAACTAACAATCAAGTTATTTATATTTCAATTCACCTCCTGTTTTGTCTTTGAAGAACCCGAATTTCAAAACCTTAGATATGTGAGAAAGCCTCATTTCATTTTCTAGATTTCTAGACCTGGAAAAGGCATGTAAATTAATGAAAACTCCACATTTTAAATAAATATTTTACTTTATCCAGTAAATCATGAACAAATAAAAAAGTCATGGGATCCTCAAATGATCTTGTGAACTAAGAGGGGCTTTGGAGTCAAAAAGGTTGAGAACCACTGGTTAAATGGTCTATCACTGGTAGCAACTGATTTTGGTTTTTAGGGTATAAGGAACATAGATCTTCAAATTCCTGCATCTTCAGAATGTAATTTGTGCCTTGGACATACTCATAGTATTGCTAACATGCCTTCTTTGGAGTTCTCTACACACTGAAACCCCACTGTGGGCTCTTTATACGCCTCAATCTCGCTTGCATACTTTATTTAACGTGTGTACATCTGAGAAGCTGTGTAGAATACTGAGGTCGTGGCATCACTTATTGTACTAGGACAGCCGTGTGCTGTTTGTTAGCTCTCTACAAGTTGCTTCTCCTTTATGTGATTTGCATAGTATGCCTGCTATGTGCTGAGGTCGTGATGATATACTGCGCAAAGGTTTTGCATATATCATCAAAGCTGTTGATGCACCACTACATCTTATATTGTGTTGAAATGTCAGCTAATCATCTCACGTCAGGCACTATGTTTAGCAGAGACTCTATTGTAGACTAAAGTTTGAATTTCGTTTTCTCGTTCACAGGACGACCAACTCTACGCGGCAGATCGAGGGATGAGATGGGAGCATGACAGGTTAGTGAACCCTGAGGGCATCGTATTGCTTTCACACAGATGCCACCAGACATTTTTTGGACGGACCGGGCGGGACGGCTGGATCGGCGTGTCTCGCAACTTCTTGCGTCCCGCTCAGCGTGGCTCTGGGTGCTTCACAGACTTGGCAGTGACTGAGAAATGTGTACAGATCACCAAGACAAAATGAGAGGAGACAAAGTGCAAAATAAAACCCAGTGATGGTACGTTTCCAGTCATTTTCAGTCTGTCCCTCCATTGGTGCTGTTCAGTTCAGAGGCCACTTTTTTTTAACAGTCATCCCAAACGGACTTAAACGATCGAGTCTTTGATCTCCGAGCCCAGTCGCACTCTAGGCCGCGGGCAAGTCGGTGAGATCTCAACGTGGCTCTCCTTTAAGTTCAAAGGTCTCTTTTCGGATTCTGAGAAGCTCTTGCTGTTTTCGGGCGAGGAGCATTCGTGGGTGGGAGTGCTGCAGATGTAGTTATCATTGAGCGTCTGGTAGCCCTTGTGGTCAGACACTGAGGGCGGGATATTGTTGCCATTTAATGGAAGGCTTTCTGTGTGCTTCCCTGGAATTCGCGGTTTCTTCTGTTGCATGTTGGGGCACTCGCCTTCCTTCAGCATGGATTTCATCCTGTCTCGGTTCCTGTACGCCACAAACAGTGACAGGACCACCAGGGAAAACACAAGTAAGGCACACACAACAATCAGCTCATTCCAGTACGTCTTGGTTTTTTGCGGCGACCACGTTTCCCCGGGCAGGATAATCGGTTCCCCTTGGGGTACCAACTGCGTTCGGGAACGTCCAGTCAGTGTGGTGCTTTCATGCTCTGCTTTGACACAATAATTAGCCAGAAGTTGTTGGTAGCCGCCTTCTTCTGACCAACATTGGTAGATCTCCTCCCTGTCCACTTGGGCTACAACCACCAGCCCGCCGTCAGGACTGGGGTAGACGAATCGCTCGGCGGTATGACTGTACTCCCATCGCCTCTCAGCCAAGTTGGATCGCAGCTTGCAGGGAAGAACCGTAAATGTGTTGGCTGGTATTTGTACCACATGGCATGATAGAACACCTGTGGGTTAGATGGTTTTATTAGGTACTAATAAATCAAACATTTATCTCACATATTAGCAAACCACCACGCAACCACTTTAATTACTTATAGTCTATCAGAGCGCTTTGCCAGAGGCGGTATGTAAATGTGTTTGGTCATGCCACATGCCGCAGTGCTTTTGTAACTGTAACAGCTTGTTTTAACCTCATGCACTCTACAGCACTTTGTGGTTTGTTGAAAATAAGTTCTTCAAATATTGATTCATACAGGGTTTAGGTATTGTGAGGCATGGCTGTTACTCACGTGGTGGAGTCGGTTTTGCAGAACGAGGGCTAGCCAGGGTCAATTTGCACACTGCAGTGTTGGCGTCATCTATATCTTGTTGCCATTGACTATAAAGAAAAGAGCAGGGGTAAGATGAAAATGCAGTTCATCTGTTCAAGTCTTGGGTCTTTTTTTTTTTTTTTTAAAGAAATTAACACTTAATTTTCAGCAAGGATACATTAAATCCCTGCAAACCCTCATGAATGTGTGTCAAGGTCAACAAGCCTCTTAAAATATCAAATAATTTGTCAAACAAGTTTAGCACAGGTTGTAAAATGTCAAAAGCTTAATGATGCTTAAACAATTCACTCAAGGTGTAAGGAGCACTTTTTTTTTTTAATTATTTGCCGTTTTATGGTTACACCACAGTGTACCATAAACTGTATGCTACTGGTTTGAACTTGTATTTTAATACAGGTTTAAACTTCTTATTATACTGATTGCTATGGAAGCCTGTTTCCACCACTGAATAAAAAAAAGAATGAAAGGTTATTGCAAATTTTTATCTCACAATTGTGACTTTTTCTCAGAGTTGTATGACACAACCTCGCAATTCAGATTTTTTTTCTCAAAATTGTGAGGTGTAAACTCACATTTGCAAGATATAAAGTCAAACTTACGAGATAAACTTGCGATTCTAAAAAAAAAAGTCAAAATTATGAATTTATAACATAATTGTGAGTAATTAAGTCAGAATTGTGCAATATAAACTTACAATTCTGAGAAAAAAGTCACAATTGTAAGATATGAACTTCCGATTCTGAGAAAAAAAGTCAAATTGTGATTTTATAACGCAATTGCGAGTTAAGTCAGAATTGTGCAATGTAAACTTGCAGTTCTGAGAAAAAAAGCCACAGCTGCGAGATGCAAACTCACGATTCTGAGAAAAAGTCACAGTTGTGACTTTATAACTCAGTTGCGAGTTAAGTCAGAATTGTGATAAACTCGCAATTTTGAGAAATAAAATCACAATTGTGAGATATAAACTCAAAATTCTGAGAAAAAAAGTCAGTATAAACTTCCGTTTCTGAGAAATAGTCACAATTATGACTTTATAACACAATAGCGAGTTAATAAGTCAGAACTGTGCGACATAAACTTGCAATTCTGAGAAAGAAAAAAATCACAATACCGAGATATAAACTCACAATTCAGAGAAAGTCACAATTGTGACTTTATAACTCAATTGCGCGTTAAGTCAGAATTGTGATAAACCTGCGATTCTGAGAAAAATCACAGTTGCGAGATATTAACTTTCAATTCTGAGAAAAGTCAAAATTGCGAGATATAAACTTGCGATTCTGAGAAAAAAAGTCAAATTTGTGATTTTATAATGCAATTGCGATTTAAGTCAGAATTATAATAAAGAGATATAAACTTGATATAAAATTGTGATTCTGAAAAATAGTCATAATTCTGACTTTATGGCGCAATAGTGAGTCAAGTCAGAATTGTGCAATATAAATTTGCAATTCTGAGAAAAAAAATCACAATTGTGAGATATAAACTTGCAATTCTGAGAAAAAAAGGTCACAACTGCGAGATATTAACTTTCAATTCTGAGAAAAAAGTCACAATTGTGAGATTTAAACTTGCGATTCTGAGAAAAAAGTCAGAATTGTGAATTTATAATTGCGACTTTATTTCTCAGAAAATTTCTGCGGAAAAAAAGTTTATGTAAACTCCCAGTTGCGAGAAAAAAAAAGTCAGAATTGTGAGATAAAAAGTCGCAGTTTTTTTTTTACATTTTTTATTCAGTGCCGGAAACAGTATTCCATATATAGGAGTGCAATAGTTGGATGCTAGCAAGTAATGGAAATGTACTAACCTCTTAGCTGGCACATGTTTGATATTTGAACACTGCTTCCCTGTCCAGGCACAGTAAGGATCTCTAGACAGCACACACTCTCCACAGCTCTGGTAGTTTGAGCAGTTGGCAAGAGGGATTTCAACCAGCCCAGAATAGCTGGACACAAACAACAGCCCCTGTTGGAAATGCAAATACAACAGAAATAAGACACCTTCTCAGGACGGCCACTCCTTAGGACAACCTATGATAGATCCAGTGTAGAAAGACGCTCGGTATGCATACAGTAAACGTTAATACACGATAATTGCACTGACAGTGGTAATAAGCCTTTTTAAAATAGTTCTTATGATGTAACACATACAGATGAAGTATAGACTGAGTAGTGTACAAACAAAGCAGATGCTGTTTGTTTCCAATCTGTTCACAGTTCCTCAGAGAGGAAACAGGAATGCAGTTATTTCCCATCCACGCCTTACTGTCTCTACGACTGAAGGGTCCTTTTGCCTGCCACGCTGTTATTTCACTAATGCATTACGTTCTCCAGTGTGCATAACAAATGCAAAGATGACTTTAAGAGTAAAATGAAGTACCTTCTCATCATCCAGTTCAATGTGTTGTACAGACTGAGGCTCGGGGAAAACCATCAGCTCTTCAATGATATACATCTTGTTCTTAACATTGATGGCTTTGTGGATCCTGCCTTCATCTGAAACATATAACAAATGTTGTGAGATGATGTATTCAAGGGCCAGTGGCATTTTATTAACATAATATTAAGTATACTGCAAGTTTAAAAAAACTTCTTTTGTGTTAAGTAGAAAAAAGAAGTTCATACAGGTTTGAAAGAACTTAAGGATGAGTAAATGATGCCAGAATTTCAATTTTTGGGTGTACTGTCCCTTTAAGCACTCAACCTGTCGTTATACACCTGCTTGAATGTCTAAAGCAACAGATACAATCATGTTGCTTGATATTAAAGTTGATTTCCCAAGTCCAAATCCCTTGTAGCTAAATCCTAATGGGGATTGGAGAAAGAATGATAAGTCTCTAATGCAGGAATATTAGTATAAAATCAAATTTGCTTCGGTGTAGGCTACTAAACAAAAAGCAAATCTGATCTTGACCTGGCACAGTTTCACTCAGACTGTATTAGGTCAAGCCTACTCTAGTTTTACTGAGATTGCTGAGCTTTATATGCGTATGCGGTGGTCTAAGAGCTTACCTGTGCCGATGAAGAGCACGTCGTATGCCTTGTGGAGAGCCTGTACTCTGTGCACGGCAAGCTGCGTGTAGCGCACGTTTCGTTTAAGCAGCAGTGGCTGGCTGCGGATCACGTTATCCATGAGAAAGTGGTCCTTCACAAAGTTCAACACTTTATCAGGCATGTGCAGGGAGGAGGAGATCCCTTGGGCGCGGGCCGTGTTGGTGATGCACTGCAGGAAGATGGAAAAAGACACCTCAGAAACACTGCACAATATCTCTATCTCTCTTTTTTTCTCACTGCAATCAGTGGCAGCCAAAATCAATGTGACTTTCAACACAAACACCAATGTCAAGTCAGATTGAAAGTGTGATTGAAGTCGACGCCAATAGTCTTGTGGTTAGCGCGTCGACATATAGCGGCATTACGCTGCGGGCGACCCGAGTTCGAATCCCAGTTTGTGGACCTTTCCCGATCCCATCCCCTTCTCTCTCTCTCACTTCGCTTTCTGTCCATCTACACTTGTCCTATCCAAATAAAGGCATAAAAACGCCAAAAATAAATCTTTAAAAAAAAAGAAAGTGTGATGAAAGATGTTCTATATCCACCTTATTTTTTTCCATAAGAGTAAGTGCGGCCATTTGTACATTTTATGGGTCTGGCTTCCAGTCTCATCCGCGT
>JAHKKF010400037.1:0-11540 GCA_019740295.1 Labeo calbasu | reverse complement strand
ACTATCGGTGCCGATTAATCGGCAAAACCGATACATCAGTCGACCTCTACAAAGTATTACAGCTGTCGCAATTAAAATTAAATGAAAAAATGAATGAAAAGTGTCAATTCGCAGAATTTTGTACAGCATTAAGTTTCTGTTAAACTTAGGAATGCTTTGGCCAACCAGGTGCTTAGGTTAGTCAATGCTGAAAACGCCGGCACTGTGATGAATGTGCACACTCACGAATTCCCTCATCATAAACAACAAAGTGCAGATATGATGTAAATAAAAGATTCATTTTGTAGCTTTAATGATTATAAATGGGAGTTTTTGCATAACTTGCACTAGAATAGACTAGCGCCATGGACCGGCATGTCTGTCTGTGAAGCCAGAATGTGACGTGCCCAAAACACAGACACGAAACATGTTTTCTGTTTCGATATTAATAATTATTATTTCAATATAAAGAGTAATAATCTTAAAAAAATTAGTGGTTTTTGTCATTATATTGCAGCCCTATGAGCTACTGTTTTTTACATGTATAATTTTTCTGTATACAGTCTGTTGTTATTGACAACACTTTGAAATATTGATTGAAGTAATTGGGTAAATAAAAATTGACCTCACAAATATAATAAATGCCCCTGGAAATCAGTTCCAGGGGGTAAATATTGTAGTTAATTAATATTACTTGGTACTTAAAAGTATAATTACACTGTAACAAGGACATTGCAAAATAAAATGTAGCCAAATTATTTTTCCTGTCTTGTTTACAGTCATTAAAGTGTATGCGTATGTTGGTATTATATACCTGTCAACTCTAGTAGATATGTGTAGATGTAGATATGTTTACTGCCATTGGGTTTTAGGAGATCCATATTGGTTGACCACTAGAGATATCATCTTTGCCCAGGTCACTTGTGCTCACTGAACTCCTGGTTTGAATGTCGTTGTCCTACTATGCAAACATGGCACAGTGTTCAATAGTTTACTGTATCAAATGTTACTGTAACAACCCAGATGCGAAGTGCAGGGAGAGCTGTATCCTCGTCATGCCATGTCAGTGAATTCTCAAGCGTGTTTTTAACAGTGAATAAGGCTATGTGTAAAGTCAGATTGTTCTTGCATGGTAAAATAGGGAGTTTTGGAGCAAAGTGGGTAATGACAGTTCACTTGAAGAACTCATTGTAAAATGTAGCATGGTTTTTATGTGATTTGATTTCCCTCATTATATCTTCATCGCTGCTCTTTGAACAAACATGAAGCATGCTAAAGTATGAGGGCTTGTCCTTTCTTTTGTGGTGCTTTAAGTTCAAACCAGGCAAGTACAACCACACTGTTTGTCAGCAAGAGAGAACTGAAGTGGTTCAAACCAGCACTGTAATTGAGATGGTTTTGGTTCAGCGAAGCTTACATTGTTTATCACAGGGTGTTAATTGAGACCTCTAATAAAGATGCAAAGAGGATACTTGTGTAGTGATGCAGACAGAAATTTCTGCGCGCATGCATGCGGGCAAACGTATATATAGGGTGTCTTTGTGTGGTTTGTTATATGAGCGTCCTGCTCTGTATGTGCATATACTGCCAGACAGATGTTTCATTTTAAAAAATCACACTGACTGCATTCAGTCTCCGGTTAGTAATGCTTTACACTAGTGGTCAATAGTTATGGAGTTTTTAAGTGGCCAATTCCTATACAGGTATCTAGAACAGAGCAGGTACTTTTTCCAAAGCATTCAAGTTGTACATTTGATCAGTTCTTGCATCATACGTTTCTATTGAATATAACACAAGGTCTTGCTGGTCGTTGCTGGCCATGCTGTACTGTTAGCTGCAGGAATTTAATGGTAATTAATGTAATGCATGTTATAAGTGCCGATTTAAAATAACACTTGTTTTGCACTTACATTTCTTATTATATTCTGGAGCCTCACACAGGATATGCAGACAAAAATATATATTGTGGCCACGAAGTAATAATTTGTTCCCTCATTTAAACAAGCTGCAGCCACATTGTACTAATTTGTTCCCTCATTTAAATAGAACATGGCCCCGTTGCACTAAGTTGTTCCCTCTTTTTAAATAAATCAAATAGAGTGGACGAATTGGCTACTGTTTACTAAAATGAGGAAAGTTGTGTGGGAACGTATTCTTAATTTGTGGTCACAATTTAACTGAAACAAGGAAACTAATTAATAAAATTAAGAAATGAACTTGAATATTAGGGCTATCAAACGATTAATCGTGATAATCGCATACAAAATAAAAGTTTGCCTAACGTGTGTGTACTGTGTGTAATTATTATGTGTATATATAAATGCACAAATTAATGTATATATTTAAGAGAAATATGTTATTTATGTACAAAATATTTTTATATAAAAATGATAATAAATACCTATACATGTAAATATATACATGTGTTTGTATTATATATATACATAATTACAACCAGTACACACACATGTATTAGGCAAACTCAAACTTTTATTTTGTATGCGATTAATCACGATTATTTGTTTGACAGCACTAATATATATATTATTTTTTTATTTATTTTCCTGCATGTCATGTGTGGAGATCTATACAATATAGACTCTGAATTCACTGAAATATTTGTAAACAGGCATGTGCACTATTTACAGAACGAACATCTTAATATGTTCAAATGAATGTTGTAAGCCATCTGTAGGTCTTTTTCCCCCAAAAAGTATAAACACTTTCTGGTTGGCGAATCCCGACCAGCCCAAGACGGCAATATTGGCTGAATTGACTCAAGTTTGGACATTGGATGGCTTTGTTCGTCTGGAGGATTGTTCAGGAAACTTCTCATACACTTTATTTAGTGATGCTTGTAATGCAGATATTATACATTTTACCTGTAAGTGTATTTTGTTTGCTATTTTTGTTCCTGTCAGTGTCTCGAAGCCTCGGTGGATTTTAGGTGTCTCTGAACACCAGATGCCATGAGCTAACAATACAGCACATCGCTGCTTGAAGAGCAGATGGCTAGACCCCGTTTCTCCTTGAGGGAAGTTATTGATCCATGCGGCCCAGCCTCTTTTCACTGTCTCTCTGATTGATGAAGCTCATGAACTTGGGAGAGAGACCTCCATTTTGATTTATCCCTTGCGGCACGGCTTAAGAACATGGCTGAGCAGTGGCGAGAACAGAAAGCGTTAGTCCGATCAAAGATCAGGGTCTACCAAAATGTCCAGAGCTGACCAGAAGAGAGAGTGATTACATAACCGAAGTGATGTGATCTGTGTACGCACTGTTGACCTCATCGTATGGTCTCTCAATACTGACTAATACCATTGCTCGTGTCACCTTCTGTGTGGCATGCATTATGGACTTTCTGCATAATAACGACACAATTTGATGTTCATGTGTTTAGAGTTGGAATCTGCATTTTTTTCTTCACATCTTTTGATTTAAATACAGTACTGCTTTCCTGTTTGTAGATGAAAGCATTAATAAAATCAACAAAAATATTCCATAAGGGTTGTGTAGGACTTTATGATGTTCTTTGGGTTCTTTGTGGGTTCTAGTCAGTGACATATTACTAAATCCATATTTTAGCACTGATTACTAAGGATGCACAAAGTATTGGTACCATAAAATTTACTGGCTGATATTATTGACTAGGAATGTAACAAACATATTGTAAAACAGTTGCACCGTAAAATAAATGAAAATGAATATTTCATAGGTATATTATTCTTGCTTTGCACTACAGCAGGAAAATTACTTTTTTCCTAATTTCTACACTTAAAAGAGATGTTTTGAATTGAATTTGGGCTGCAGTTACCCATTTAAACCATTAGCTGTCAGCAATTTCTACTGCACTTCTAAGCTTTTATTTGACGGAAACAGCAGTAGAGCTTTTATTTTGAAGTAAAACTCCAGTTTCACTGAAAACAGGCTTACAAAAAACATGCCTCTCTACAAATCTAGTGAAATGCTGTAATCATCTGCCGCCAAAGTAAAGCATAACCAGTGGCCATAGCGTTTACAAACATGCATGAAACTCGCAGCACATGCACTGTATTCATTCACCGTAAACATAGCCGTTTTGAGGCACCGAAAATATCGGATCATGAGCTGATCGCCTGAACGAAGTGTGTGCTTTGCTTTGAAACGCGCAGCGAAACAAGACTTGATGAAGGAATTAAGCCATGTTGTGCTTTGTTTTAGTTTGCTGAAAGATATTGCGCCTGAAACACAACTTTAAGGACCTTTTATTTTAGAATAAGAAATTTAAATATATTTTAAAAACTATTATAGACACACATAGTGGTCCTATTATAGACTTTTATAAAATTTTGTACAATTTTTGAATGTTTTCTATAGGGCTGTAGCTATCGATTATTTTAGTAATCGAGTATACTAGCGATTACTCTATCGATTAATCGAGTAATCAGATAAGAAGTCATTTTTCTTTATTAAAGAGCAATACTAAATAAACAAGAAAAAATAAGGCAGGCTTCCTTAAAATAAACAACTAATTTGTTTCCTTTTTAGAAAAAGTAATATTTTCTTTTTTGCTGAAATAGCATAACCATGAAAACTAAACCCATTTAATGCATTTTTTTTGCCAAATGACCTTTACATACAAATTTTGTATACTAAAATACTAAAAATGTAAAAACCAATTTCACATTACTTTAGAAAAAGGTAAACATTACAACCCAAAACGAATGCATAAATCAAGAAATGGAGGCATTTAGATGTAGGCCTATTTACCCATTATTTAATTCAGCTCAGAGGGACATGAATGCATTTAGCTTGCAGTTACAAATGCATAAATAATATTTTGTTATTTTAAACAAAACACTGAATACTGATATTTACGTGTATTTTTAAAATGAAGATATTTTAAATGTGAAATCAAAACTGCCAGTAGGTGTCAGAAAGTCACTGTTAAGTGAGTCATTGCGATTGAACTACTAACGAGTGATTCATTCAAGAACGAAACACCGTCAGGTTGCTCAAAGACGTGAAACAGTGGCTGTGTTTGGAATGGTTATTTGTTGGCGAAATAGAGCAAAAACAGGCAATATGCTGTCTAAAATGTAAGTCTCTTAATATTAACTTCTTGTTTGTTGATGAACTGTTGCATAAAATCAGTACCACATTGTAACCATGCTGAGGCACTCTTTGTTTGATATTGACTAACTTTCTAACTTTCTGTGTGTCACAGAGAGAGATTGAGACAATCAACATAAATGGCACTTAGTCTTTCACAAAACATAGCTAACTTATGGACATCATAACTAACCACAACTGATTTACGGTCTTGAATATGTCCAGCGTTTATCAGGTTGTGCGTCAGTAATAATGGTCCGTGGGGTTTATAACAGTTTTCCGTGTGTAGTTACAGTAAATGGACTGAACAAAGCCTAGATGATTTTTTTTTTACTCGAGGAATCGTTTCAGCCCTAGTTGTCTATTTGATTGTGCATGCTCATTTCCCATATTTTTTTAAAAAAAACTTAAATTACTAAACTAAAATTAAAGTTTATAAAAACACCAATTTAAAAATGTAATTAAATGCAGTCTTTAGCCATTGTTAAAAATTAATATCCACTTTCATACTGTGTATTATAACGTACCCAAATACATTAAAAATGCTTTTAAAACAATTGATTTTTATTTTTAGTGTTTAATTTGACTTTATTTAGACAAAATAGTAGCCATTTATGTTCAATTTATCATATGCATAAGTATCATGAAAATAGTTATTGCCTTGGTGTATCTCTTTGTTGCATTGTTCGGCATTTTATGTATATGTTTCATATAAAAATATGTGCAGTGTGTTGTTGTGTATAGATAGATAATACATAGATAATGTAAAAAAAAAAAAAAAAGAATCCTACAGATGTTTGTCACTTACAGATGATTTCTTTTGTCTATTACAGATTATGTGTATTTTGAAAACTCCTCCAGTAACCCATATCTGATCCGCCGAATAGAAGAACTCAACAAGGTGAGGTTAAAACATGTCATGTTATCATCTTCCTTAATATATTTGTGCTTTCTTCCTTTCTGTTTTCTTTGACGTTCGTTTCACCATGAGTTATTTTTGACTAGTATGACCTACAGTGCCAATATACCAGCATACATAATGAATCTGATGTGTCACCATTCTTACAGCCTGCAGTCAGACTGACTGTGATTGGTTGAGGCTTTTGATGTCCACCAGTCATTTATCATACATCATCAATTGCATGTGCAGAGATTCGAACATTACTCTGAACGTGGATGATTGACATATGCCAGCTCTCAGCTAATGCATTGTCACTCATGACAGCGTAGCAGACTGTCTCTGTCACCTGCTCCCCTCTGTTGTGCATTGCTAATGCTCAGCCATCATGCTGTTGTCTACCGATGCACGCTGGGCTGTTTGAGATGAAGATCCAGCCGTAAGAGACTTATATAATGCTGAGAATGACACAGGCCTGTTTCCTGGAGCAGGGATTAAAACACTTTTATGTAACCTCATTTTGAAGGGCTATGAAGCTCAGCAGGACGGTTAAACTAATGGAAGTGGTATCTGTGTTCAATATGTATACGTGTTAGTCTGAATTCAGTGCCGTCTTTAATATACACAACTCCAACCCACACTGTGTTGCATTAATGAGCAAGATGTGGTTTTCATTTCCATATAGAGTGGTTCATTTTCAGGGCTGGAAAATGAGGAGAAATGTATTTATTAATAGGGCTTGCAACTTTTTCTTTTTCTTGACAGCTTAAATATTGGTGCACTTTCTTGTAAATCATAGGCAGTATCATTCAGTCCCACTCTTGTTGAAATTTTACTTTAAAAGTTATACTTAAATTATAGGTTATTGCAAGTCCATGACGTGAAGACAGTAATAGCACTTAAAGCGCTTACTTCACACATTGTATAGAGAAAACGACTGAAAGTGTGATGTTTTTGCAGATATTCTTTCTCAAACTGTTTCTCTTTGCATGTCTTCCCCAGACTGCCAATGGAAATGTAGAAGCCAAGGTGGTCTGTCTCTTCAGGCGGAGAGATATATCCGCCAACCTGAACACTCTGGCTGATAGCAATGCAAGTGAGTACCCAACTGTTTCAGTCTTCTCCAGTTCACGCCTCTTTGTCACATTTAAGATGAAAATATAGTGTCACTATGTAGATGTACTATTTGCAGTGAAACACCAACTAAGATTTACAGCTTTGAAAAGCTGGGAGCAGCATTTAAGGCACCAAAGAGGATCAATCCATGTATAATTAAGTCCTGTTTCTTGCATATTATATGTCCTTGCATTCTGTGTATTTGAAGTTTTCAATCTGAATGTAGAAGCAGATCTCTGCAAGCAAAGTTTTTTGTTCATCATACTCCTCTGATTTTATGACCAATTAGCAGGCTCAGAATTTACATTCTACACTGAGTTTGAGGGAAAGTCTGTTGAATTTGTCGAATAGATTTAAAGTGAGCATATATATAAGGTCATGTGCCCTCATAAGGTCATGTGCCCTCATAATCTTTAATCTTTAAGTGTAAGGACAATAACAGCATTCTGTCACTCACATGAGATTGCAGCAGTTAGCAATCTTTTATTTGATTCCTAATTTATGGTAAAACGTCTCAGTGGAGTAATAATAGTCTCTTGTATTGATGATTGAAAGTGTAATCAAGTAATCCAAAATGTTTACTTTTTTACTAAATAAACACACACAGGTCAGTGCATTTGTATGTTTTGAATTACATGCATTTTCGTTCATCAGAAATCTTTGCAGATGCCAACTGGTCAAACAGAAGAACTTAGCAGAAAGACACCAGTCTATAAAACAATCCACAAAACTTGTTTACTTTCATTATAATTAGGCATGGTTGACCAGTTAAGCAATTGTAATTGGGTTTTTAATAACTTTATTTTTTTTGAAGCTGTGTGTTAAAGTTTTCTAGCAAGTGGGGTAAGTGATATACCGGTAGATACAATTAACGTCTATCGGTATAAATTTGTCAGCTGGTATAGAGATTTTGAACTTTCATCTCTATCGCAGTAGGGCTATTGATTCTTTTGAATTTGTTGTTTAAATTTTTATTCTAGATTTTATTTAGCAATTTTTCAATTTTGAACAGAAATATTACCAAACGTTAGAATTAGACACTTTGACAATATGCCAATGATAACAGTAAAGAGAAAAGAAGGATCCAATTCCATGTCGACGCACGTTTTAACCATGCTTTTGCGTTGACAAAGATGCGACACGGGCATTGGAATAGAAAAAACATGCGAGATGGGAGTGAACTTCTTTTAACTTGAGCGCCGCTTTTTTAGAATGCCGTTTTATGCATGATACGCTGCGAGAAACGTGAGTGCAACAGTCAGACATGTCCATGTTTACATAGAAAAAACAATGAAAAAGCAGCGCAATTGAATAAAAAACCTGTGAGGATTTACTACTGTATGTCTGATATTTCATGTTTGCATCATGATGACAGGCTGAAAGCTGCCATCTGTTGTTTTTACAGAATATTCGTAGTTAATAATAGTCTACTTAAGTCATTTTGAATTTGAATTATCTTGACTTTTGAGGGGGTTTCTTAAAGCATTTTCCTTGTATTATTTCTGAACATATAAAATGTATAAGACAAGTTGTAGTTCATGCTTCTGTTCTGCAAGATATTTAACAAGTGATTTAACATTTACATGTTGGCAAGTTCATGTGCACTTGGAATAGAATTTTCTTGAACTAGAGGGTTAATAAACAAAAGGTTAACTGTATCATGTTGTAGTTGCGTTTTCAAGTTGACTCGTAAAAAAATCCTAGAAAATCGGGAATCGGTCAAACGTTCTGGAAAAATCGAGATTTAAATTTTTTGCCATATCGCCTAGTTTAAATGGTGTTTCGAGCATTAAGTGTAATAAGCATGTTTGTGTTTTTTTTTGTTCCAGAGGACTGTTGATTTTGTGCAATTTAAAATGTTACAGATATTCAGCCTTATGTGACCCTGGACCACCAAACCAGTCATAAGGGTTAATTTGTCGAAACTGAAATTTATACGTCATCTGAAAGCTGAATTAATAAGATTTCCATTGATGTATGATTTGTTAGGACAATTTTTGGCCCAGATACAAATCTGGAATCTGAGGGTGCAAAAAAAAAATCGAAATATTAAGAAATCGCCTTTAAAGTTGTTCCTCTTAGCCATGCATATTACTAATCAAAAATTAAGTTTTGATACATTTACAGTAGGAAATTTACAAAATATCTTCATGGAACATGACCTTAATATCCTAATGATTTTTGGCATAATAGAAAATCTGTTATTTTGACCCATACAATGTGTTGTTGGCTATTGCTACAAATATACCTCTGGAACTTATGACTGGTTTTGTGGGTCACTTATATGATATATTTGTTGAGTATCTGTCAGTTGCCCTATTAAAATAGCTTGAGTTCTTGGATTCAGTTCATGCTATTGTTGGTCTTTGCACACATGCCGATAATTGTCTTTGTCCATTGCGTCACACAGTCAGTGGTGTGAATTCTCATTAATAAACTCAACATCTGAAAATATCTAGAAACAATGCCCTCTGTTGTGCTCAGTTTATGAAAACGTCCTATTCGAGCGCCCTCAGAAATGCATCTGGCTGATAGGGTTACTTTGAGGCCGACTAGCAGATTGGTCATTTCTGACAACCTACTGACTAGTTGATTTTAAAAATGTGTAGCTTTGCACATCCCTTATTATGTATTTAACACAGCTGCAAACATCCCACATGTCTGATAAAGATTCTTTATCTCCCCTACATGCCTGAGGTAGCGTTTCATTTATATGTAAATTTTGTGTACATGAACTGTCGTAAACCTGTTGTAATTGTCAGCGCGCTGCATTTACCTAACCATTCCAGTAGGGTCAGGTTTGGGCAGGAGTTAGCATTCAAATCCTTTGCAGTCATGAGAGGTCAATGTCTGCTTGGCTGCCCGTTTAATACTAAACGTATCCTCCTCTTTATATCGCGGCACTCTACAGCACCAACACTGTCCTGTTACACAAGATCAGGGCTCCCATTTACATCACCTCCTCCCTTCTCTACCTTCTGCCCATCTTCCTCCTCCAAACCCCCCCCCCCTCTCCTGAATGGGCTCCTCTGTGCTTATCCTCAGCTGCCATCCGCCCTGTGCTCTCAGAACAAAAGAGCCTTCATGGGACCCACCGGGCCACGGTGCTCAAAGGGTTAACACTAGGTTAACACTGTCTGGCTGCTGTCTTTGTCAAGGAGTGAAAGTGTTATTAAACGCATGTATGTGTGTGTGCGTTTGGCTCTGAGAGTGTGCAAGTATGATGGATCTGTCGTACGTGTTTCTTGAGTGCTCATCTGCTTGTGCATGTGTGAAAGAGAGCTTGTGGCATTTTTTATTTATTTTTTTTAAATGCGTACTTGTGCATGGGGGGGGTTGTTGCTCAATGGGGGGATGGGCGCCTCAGGTTTATTGCACAGGGTTTCCCAGTAAAGCTGGCAGGGACGCATTGGCCAAGGGGAGAGAAAGGAGGGGGCAGGGCCACCGGGGTGGCAGGAGGGGTTAATGGAAAGGGGTGTGGTTTGATATCCCGCCCTCTTCATTGACAGGGTTTCCTTCGGCTCCGTGCAGGGGTGGAGTCCGGTCAGATCGGCTGATAAAGTCCTGCCAAGTCTCCTCACCTCACACGAGCATCTATTTCAGAAATCTCTCTGACGCGTCGCAAATTGGTTTGAGTCAAAAGTAATGTTTTTAAAATGCGTTCATGGTAGTTTACTTCCCTGACAAGTCAACAGATCTCATGAAGGATATTCAATTTACTTGTATCTAAATGAGTGTGAAATTGATCACAACCAAAACTAATAAGTGGTGTGTAAACTCTTAGGATTTGGTCTGTGTGTGTTCTGAGAGGAAGCTGGTTCACATCAGAACTAATTGAGGCCATTAGCATCACACTCATATGTTTTTCCGTCTGCGTGTGTGTATTTTAGGAGACTTTGAAGAGGAGTCCAAGCAGCCTTCAATGTCAGAACAGCAGAAACACCAGCTCAAGCACAGAGAACTGTTCCTGTCTCGACAGTTTGAGTCTCTCCCGGCCACACATATACGGTAAATACGCTCACAGACACAAACATCTCTGGACTGAATGAAGTAATCCCATCAGAACCCAGACTCTGGCTCTATATATAAGGCATTTGATTTGTAGTGATAAAGTCATGTTTATACTGTGCACGTTTTGGCTTGTTTTTCTACAGAGGAAAATGCAACGTAACACTTTTGAATGAGACTGATGTTTTAACTAGCTACCTAGAGAGAGAGGTAAGTGTCACATGTTTATCATGTAGTGTCACAAAACTACCACCATCACTAAAGCCATGATTGAGAGACAGGTCATAATATGATCCTACTGGAAATATATCAAAACTTAATTTTTAGTAATTAGTAATATGCATTACCATCTTCATTTGGACAACTTTAAAGGTGATTTTTCTCAATATTTTGATTTTTTTTTTTTTTTTTTTTTTTTTTTTTTTTTTTTAAACCCTCAGATTCCAGA
>JAHKKF010399891.1:0-11043 GCA_019740295.1 Labeo calbasu | reverse complement strand
ACACTAGTTTTTTTTTTTTTTTTTTTTTTTTTTTTTAATATTTCTTCTTTAAACTGTTTTTAATAATTATTTAGTTAAGTATGGGGCTACTTTAAACTCTATCTATCTATCTATCTATCTATCTATCTATCTGTCTATCTATGAAGAACTGAGATGCAAAAACCTCTTAAGTCCATCTGATAAATATTTTTGTTCTTTAAATTAGCATTTTTATCAGGCTACATGTGGCTCTTTTATTCTCACTTGTATCATTCATCAGCCAGAACCTGATGTACTGGTCTACAGATGAAATGTTAATAACACCATTTCAGCAAGGTCATGCCTTGTAACAGGTTTAAAATCATATTGAGATTTATTCACTTAAATGATAATAAAGCAAGGCTGGCCAATCATAGTGACAGGCTGTACAAAGTCCTTCTTGTTTAATATCATGTTGTGTCCAAATTAAATGGAATGTATTAACCTAACACAAACATTTGCATTGATATTGCATTGAGATTTCAGTGTGTACAAAATAAAAAAGTATATGGCATAAAATCCTTCATCTTGTGCGATTCTGAGACAGGGTACTGTTTTAACGTGAAGCCCTATAGTCAAGAAAGCGCTGGGAGACATGGTTGTCTCTCTTCTTGATCAGGTCCTGGCTACAGATTGCTCATGAATAGCTTTTACAATTCTGTACCTTTGTTTCTTTGTCTGAGTGCCTACTTGATCTGAAAACTCAAGCCTGTGGTACAATTAGGAAAAACAAAGGTGAACCACCAGTCATTCCAGTCATAGTGAAATGCTGAGCTTAGGGTCTGGGAAATAATCATGCAGCACTCTAAAAAATGTTTTTTTTTTTTAGTGTCTTGGCGTGACAGGACAAACAGTACCATCAGAACAACATGGAATTCGAAAATTAATGTACTCTCCTGTCTGATTTGTTTGTTGGACAAAATGTCGGATTTAGCATTATGATTCGTCAGGTCGCCTGTCAAGCTGTTTGTGGAGGGTCAATCCTGCTAATTCCTAAAAACCAGCACCCAACCAGAATATGCAGGGTTTGTGCATGTAAGAGGCTGCGGACGGAGATGTAGTGCAAGGTTGTGGTGGCCCCTTTTACTTTTTGGGAAATGTTACACAGTGTACCACTCAAACACACATTACCAAAAATGCCTCTTTTTTTTTTGCCAATTTTTGATAAATTAAGAAATTGACTCTTGTCGGAATTTACGTATTTTGCTTAAAACTATATTTATTTTACAAAAATGCATTTTTCTAAGCTTTCTGTTCGAAATGCTTTTTTTTCTTCTTATTTTTAGATGGAACTTACCAACATTCGAGTGGTGTTTACAAAATAAAAAAGAAGATAAAAACATTTTGTTCTAAGCAGAGGCTCTGTTCTTTCTTTTGATATATTGTTTGTTCACATTATCATACAACAAAATACTCTGGGGGGCTATTCAGTTTTTGTAAAAATGATAATAACGGATCAAACTGATGATTAGATTTTTTTTTAGAAAATGCTGGTTGGGTAAGAGTTAAGACATTTTGTCACTTAAAATTCAGTTGTATGAAATTTATTAGAATTTTCACTTTTTTATGTGCACATGTGCGTCTGAAAAACATTTTATAGTTCGCACACATCTATTTTTCATTGTACATGCAGGTGAAATGCGTGTATTGTTGAGTCGAGGAGAGTGGTTCTGTATTGAAGTTCATGTATGGTTGTTTTTTCCAGTTGTAAAACAAAATGAGAATCAAATATACAAGTACAGACAGGACTGTAAGAGGAAGGCTGTAAAAAAAAACAAACAGAATGCAAATTAGCAGTGTACTTCCTCTTCACAGAACAGTGTAAATAATAATAGGTGAGTTTTAAAGTCAGCAGCCCAACATGGAAAATTTCTTCTGGGTCTGGAACTGATACTGTCTTTTGAGATTGTAGGAAAGCAAAGTGTTTAGAAGAGTGTGGAATAAGTCACCTTATATCTATGAATAAGCTTTATACGGTGTCTTAACCAAATGTAACAAGACTAAATTTCATATTTCTTGTAATTTATTTCTTATTTTGTTACTAGCTGTTTACTCGTCTTTAATGCCTTTTTGGAACTATTTTGTTGGCTTTTATTAGTTTTGTCTTAAAAATTTTGATTTGTCGAAATTTCACTGGTATCTAAAATTTTGGCATGACCAGTGACAATTTTGGCAAAGCAAGTAAAAATCTGATTCATTGGCCTGGAATATTATTATTGTGAACAAATATTTCTTCTGAGCTGGTCAAAAACATTTGACATACAATAAATTGAACATTAAATAAAAAAAATAAAAAAATAACATTGATTAAAAAATATATAATTTTGTGATTGTATTATAGGTGTGAGCATTTCCGAGCATTGCTGAACGAGACTGATGAAGAGACCATAGAGATTCATCAGTTTTCTTATTTGGTGTATCGGGCATTCCTGGAGTACCTGTATACTGATACCATCAATCTCCCACCTGAGGATGCCATTGGTAACCACACTTCATGACTGCTAGTTTATAGTCAAACATCCACTTTCTGGAATACCTTTTTTTTCTTTTAAATCTGCAAATATATACCTGTTTGAAACTCCTACATGTTACATTGAAAAACCTGTTAACTACTCTGTAGAGCAGCACTTTTTTGTTAAAATGTCTGAGTGATGTTGTTTGGTGTTTATGATCCGTTGATTGTTGCATTGTAAAGGTCTTCTGGATTTGGCCACATACTACCGTGAGAGCCGCCTGAAAAGACTGTGTCAGGACACCATCAAGAGAGGTATTACAGAGGAGAACGCTATAACACTGCTCTCAGCTGCTGTCAAGTATGAAGCACGGGTGAGTGTGCATACGCAAACTTTCAGTCAAATACACATTCAGTTATTGGTCCTGTTCCAAATGTTAGTGAGGTTAACATGTTGCTAAGCTAGCAACTCCATACTTAAAAACAAAATAAGACTTGAAATACAACACAAGACACTCGACTAACATATTGCTAAGCAAACAACTCAATACAACTGATAAAAAAATACAAAGAACACATTAACAGTTCATTCAACAATTTGATGTTGTGTGTACTACTAGGCTAAGAACAAATACTCTGAAAAGTACAGGAAAAAACATTAAATTAAATAGCTTACATAAGCACATTGGAGAAACAACCAACATTTATAATTGATTTACTAGATTTTGATGTTACCGTATTGCTACGGTACAGTGCAGTTTGCTGTTAGCTAATAACTTAATACTCTAAAAAGCATACTCTAAAAACAAACACAAATATTGAGTGAAATAGCTTATGTGAAGCACACTGGAGACACAACTAACATTGTTGATCCAGTAGATTTTGATATTAGCATATTGCTAAGCATATGACTTTATACTCTAATAAAAAAGAAAATAATGAAGAACACAAATATTGTTTAAGAGAACTGAGAAAACATTTGACTAGCATTTACAGTTGTTTCAGCAAAGGCTGATGTTAGCTTAATCTATTAAACAGCAGAAAACAACACAAACAGTGTCAAAAGGACATTTACAAGACATGACCCAATAAATTGGGTTCTCATTGCTTAGATGACTTCATACACTAATAAGAAAATAATAAAAAGGACACAAGTATTGGTTAAAATATCTTACTTTGTGTGCAGCAAAGATGGACATTAACATGAAATTGACATAACATTCACAGTTGATTTATCAGTTTCATGTTAGTGTATTAGCATAGCATATTGTTAAGCTAATGACTTCATTAAAATAGCTGACTTGACTAACATTCACATTTTGATGTTAGCATATTGCTAAGCTAACGACTCAGATGCGTTTATACCAACTACTGGGCAGGATTCACAAAACATTCTTAGGAATACAGTTTTTTTGTAAACTGCTATTTTCTACGTATTATTATTATTATTATTATTATTATTATTATTATTATTATTATTATTATTATGTTAATCTGCAGGCAGCAAAAAAAGACAGCATATGGGGTGTTTTTCACTGAGTTGAACAGCGAATCTTCATATGTTTAGAAACGCTCAAGCGTGTAATTTTCTTCCTAATCAAATAATAAGATTAACGAAACATTTGAGACTTGTACCTTAAAAGCATTCTTACGAACTTAGAATTCATCTTACGAAGTTTTCTGTGAATCTGACCCCAGAAAACCGAAAGAAGTGGCCGCTGATTTCAAATCTGATTTGGGTCCATGCCAAAGGATCTAGTGTGACAACTACCCTAAGATAGCACTATACAGTTAGAACTAAAGATAGCACATATTCATTGTCTAAAAATGCTGTCTAGGAGGGCAGCTCACTAGGTTTTGGAACAGTGCCCTAAACATGTATATATATTTGCGGTTTCATATATTATTCTGTAGGTCTTTGGTGGTGGTTCTCTTTCTCATTGAATCAGTCCATCCACTCTTCATGTGCAGGATCTGGAAGAGTTCTGTTTCAAGTTTTGCGTTAACCATCTGACGGCTGTCACTCAGACGCAGGCCTTCGCTGACATGGACCATGATCTTCTGAAGAACTTCATCAGCAAAGCCAGCCGCTACGGGGCCTTCAAGAACTAACAGAAATATATAGTCTAAGGAGGAATTCTGCTTTTGCTCTGCTACATCAAGGCAAGTTATCTCAAATACCTCAGATGTGGAGAGGAGCCAAATTCCTGTGGTTTGAAAATGAAAAGGTGGGAAAGGCCACTGCACTGGGTCCCAGTGCCTTTGAATTATTACATCTGCATCTGAAGCCCTATGTAAGCAGAAGAATTCAAGGATTTAAAGGGACCAGACAGGTTTCAACAGATTGTATTGAAATAGCTGAACAAAAAAAACACCTTCGAGGTGCTTTGTGAGCAAGGGATTCATCTGTGCATAAGTAAAAGGGAAGACCATCTCATGTAGGAGATGGCTGATGGAGAAAGAGTTGCTTTTCTGTTACTGAACTATTGTTTTGGGTCAAGATCATGTTAATTTGCAATGTCTTTAAATATATAATGGATTGGAAAGTTACAGTCAGCAAAACAGGTTGTCCATCTCCAATCCATCTATCATTGCCATGATGGCCTTTATAAAGCAGGCCAATAGCCGTACCTCGTTTGGGAGGTTACCTGTGTCATAAGATTACAATGTTTTCTTTTTTTTTTTTGGCATTAGAAGAAATTTTACACGTCATATTACAGTGGTATAGCATTATTTTTAAATATAGTATCAAGTGGCTCCAATTTAATTTACAGATCCAACTAATGTCATTATGTTATTTTTACTGACGGTAATGTTACTTTTGATATGCTTGTGCTCCTTCTGTGTAACAGTATTATTTTGAATATGTCACAAAGGTCAATGTCTGTGATTCTGTCCAGTCATATTTTTACAAGCACTAAAACGAGTGTCAGGGTGAATTTCACAAAAACTGTCAAGCAACTGTCTGGACCATATTTTACCCAAAAAATAAAAAAAAGAAATACAATAAGAAATTATGTTTTACATTAAGAAAAGCCTGGCTGTAAAACATTTCCTCCAATTTCCATTACTGTGGGAAAGTAATAATATTAATATTAATAATAAAGACGCACAGACACACACATTCAAAATATTAGTTTTATTTTACCAAGACAGTAAAAATTAGTATTAGGGTTTTTTTTGTTTGTTTGTTTTTTTATTTGGAATAAAGTATGAGCTGGATATTTCTTCATGACATTTACCCAACCACAGTGCTATTGTTTCTACAGACAAATGGCGCCGTCTGGTGGTGATGATGCATTGAACCATGTGCCCACATTCAGTCAATCATTAACTTTCCATTGACAGCTAAAGACAGCTTTCTTTTACCCACAGTAAAGTTTTTTTAGCAATCATTATAGCATCAGCCAACCAACCTAATCTTGAAATAGCACTTGAACAGCAAGCATAAATAAGGACATTATATATATATATATATATATATATATATAGTGCAAGTGTTTACAGTAATTCACAATGTCTTCTTGATGGTCATTTGTTACAGTCTGTTCATACTTGTTTACACAGTCGGGGTTTCTGTTCTGTTGTAGATAATTCTACATAATTTCCTTTCTTTTGTAGTCCCATAAATGAGGGTCAGGACCGCTAACCCTGTCTGTTTGCCAAGAGAGGGTCTGTTAAATGTTTCCCAGTGGTCATGTTATGAATGGGGATATAAATAATTGAACACTTGAAAATTCTTTGTTTTTAAAATGATACCAAACTTCTTATTTTCCATTAAGCAAATACAGCACTTTGAATGTTTAAATAAATGTCCTGTATGGTATAGTTACTGTGTTTTGGAAAAGTTATTACAAATATATTATTGCAGTTCAAATATTTGTACTTTTTTCCCACTTGCATAATTTTCACTTTTTCTTGTAATAAAGTATAAATTCATTATTATGCATCACAGTAGCTATGTAAAATTTATTTCAATACATTCGATTTTGTTTAACTTTTTTTTTTTTTACAGTCTGTGGTGTGAACATCAACAGTGGGGCGTATTGTCACGTTATATATTTAAAATCTTAAATAGCCTACTATCTAAAATGCAAAACGCATAATGCCTGTATTAATGTATATATTATATTGTATTATATTATATTATATTATATTATATATTATTTTTTACAAAAAAGTGTATAGGTTAGATGCCATATTAAATTTAACGTGGATGAAAGCTAGGGAGTGAGAGATGGGCTGTAAGGTCATGTAATGCTTACAAATCAACTTAGGAAAATGTGTTATGAAGTTTTTGTCTACTAAGTCTTTTCAGAAAGGTTAGTCAGGTAAAAAAAATCGGTATGTTGTTAAATAACAATCCACTGAACGCACTGTATCTCTGCCCCTTCACAGCCTCGTTTTTATTCCTGTCAAAATAAAAACCCTGATACCATGACAAAATTTCTGTACAATCTGCTGCTGTAAGACATGTTTTGTGTGCGTGTTTGCCTATGAGTGGCGCTCTAAGCACATTTAACACATAGGTTGTGTTTTAAAACCTTGTGAGCAGCCTACATTGACAACATTTTGGGGCTCACAAGTGCCTTGCGAAACAAGTACATAATTAGAATTTATTAGATGCGCCTGGTATCCAAAACGCTGCAGAATTGCAAGGATAACTGACCTAAATCAACGGAATGATGCTCAAAAATGTTGTCTAACTAGGGAAGTCATTGTGTTATTTGGGACACAGCCATATTTGGGCACTTCATTTCTCACCATTCATTCCCGCGATCAGCATCCTGTAGTGCGCGTCTGGCTCTCTTCTCATCCTCTCAGCCTGATTTTTCACTCGTTCTGGGGAAGCTGTGCGGAATCAAACACTCATTCGTCTTCTGCATCAGTCGTGCAGCGTTTCTTCGCGGATGCTGAAGATCAGGTAAGATTGTGTGCGTGTTTGTGGATAATGTGATGGCGCACACTCAGAGCATCACATCCACCTGCTGTCGTGTGTATCTGCAGCAGAACTCAGTGTGTGCTTATATCACACGCTGTTTATCTCGCGGTCTGATTACGTTTGAATCTATGTGTCATGTATTTCATTTAACACGGACAGACATTGAATTAATGAGTGAATGCTGTAATCTATTATTTATAAAAATTGATATGATGTTTAGTTTTTGCGGTTATCATTATTTTTGGTAAGTGTATCCACGTGTTTATAATAATAATCTGATTAATTCTTAATATACTACTTGCGTAATGTTACATATATTTATATAAATATAGCCTATACTTATAATAAAATACCCCTTCATATTAATACCCATGTATTCAATTACTAATGTTTAAAAATTGGAGTATCAATAATAATAATAGTAATAATCTTATGCGTTATACAGTTATCATAATATATACTTTTATTTTCATATTAATTTATACATAATTTAAAAACTGTAAATCATTTATATATTATAAAATTATATATTAAATTAGATGAAATGATTCTGGTTTTGTGCTTCTGTACTTATGTTAGAGTTTATATTCAATAATAATAATACTGTTATAATGCGACTTACATAATATTTATAGGAATATTTATCCATATTATGTAATCACATCAATGTAAGTTGATAATATTTCATTACCAATGCATACTATTAGTTTAATAATAATCAACAATAATCGTGCATTAACATAGTGATATTTTTTTTAATTATTGTATTTACATCAACGATATTAATACAATGCTGCTTTTAAAATATCTGTTTTCTTCTGATTTCTCTGTTTACCTTTTGCAGTACAAGTCCAATGAGGAAATATGTAGTATGCAGTATACATATATATGTTCCTATTGTGTCTATGATGGTGCGTTTTGTTTTATGTAAACTTTCTTCTTTTTTTATTTTTTTAAAGGAAGTAAAATTAATAAGGAAAGGATTAAAAATGATTGACAGGCTGATTGTTTCACCTGAAATTATCAAAAATAAGTGGCTGGATTCCCTTCAGTGGCACAAATACAAACTCTCCATTACATGTCTCCTTGCATCATGTGCATAAGCTGATGAGCGTACACCACTGAAAAATTCTAACTTTTTTCATCAGCTCTGAGTCAGCTATTCTTATCCTGTCAGCAGATCATGTTTGCTTAAAACAGCACCAAGTAAAATATGTACACAGCATGCATCATAACTCACAGGAGTAGTGAACATGGAGCAGACTTTCTGCAATTTATTTTTGTGTACACTTTGTGTGAGGTTGTGAAATCAAACACTCAGAATTCTTTGAGTGAAGTAAAGAACATATATATACAATAAATCCCCTCACACAAAGCTAATGAGGGGTTTGCTTTTGAAACAGAGAGGAGGCGTGGCCTCTGGTTTCATTTGGATGTTAATATTTAATTAGCACTGTAGCTCTGAGAGTGGACATCGCTGCTTCCATTTGGAGATGCTTGAGGAAAGGGGCTAAAAAGACGCACACACATAAGGAAAGACAGATGTAACATGTTTCTCTAATCCAGGTCCCTTCTAGGTTAGCTGGTTGATTAGTGAACAGGTGCAGTGGACATGCTCTGAATGCATCATGGGAAATGAGGGGAATTTCATGCATCTTAATGACTATGACAGCAATTTGCCTCTTGAACTTCCTGCTGCCGGCCGCATTGCTGCCAGTATGTGTTACGGTGTCATGAAAGAGGAAAAACAATGAGGTGGAAGTAACAAAGACAGCCTCTCATGGCCGTTGACTGTGGGTTTCATGATGACGCCTTGAGGAACAAACTGCGAGCATTTTATTTATACTACATGTCTGCGACAGAAATTGCATCAGTCAGGAGGAGAGCTGTCTGTCCTTACCGTATGTCAACCATCTCTCTCTTCTCCGTCTCTTCGTTTACTCTGAGTGTACTTAGCATGTTAGCACTAAACTGTAAAATTGCCCAGTATTATTAACTGATGTATATTTTCACTGCATTGTGAAGATTAATTGATTGCACAGATATTGAAAGAGATAGACAGATAGATTAAATAACACTAAACCGATTTTAAATCACATTAACTTAAATTTCTTTAGACCGATATAAAAGAATCAGGCTGAATTTCATTTAACGTATATAAGAAAAGTAAAAATTATTTTTATGAGTTACAATAATGTAAAAACATAAGTTGCTATGATGATCATATCATATTTTACAATGTAGATAGATAAATCAACGCCCTCTCATGGAAATCTATGACATTGTTTATGTTTTTATGTTTTGGTAATATGGTGGCTCTCTAAAAGTTGTCAGACTGTACAAATTTATGCAAAATCACCTCGTAAAATAGATATGTTTCTCTTGAGATTGTTAAATAGTTAGACAAACAGATAATTGAACACTTTCTTATGGAAATTTGTAACTCTTTCTTGTTTTGGCAAATTGGTGGCTTTTTTAAAAATTGCACAAATTCATATGAAATTGCCACATATTGTCATGAGATCGATAGAAAGACAAACTGATGGACAGATAGCTGGTGTAGTTCGATATCAAACAAACTTTTGTTGTCAAAGTATCATCAATGTACCTGCATGTATTTCTGGCATCAAGACAGCAGATTTACTGCAGGGCTGATGCTGCATACTGCAGTGAGAACCTGCATGTGGGATTGCATGTATTGAGTAACTGAATTCTAAGGAAGCTTCCTTTGTACATTGAGCTAGGTCTCTGTGAAACATTTTATTTAAAAAGGCTGCACTTGTTATAAGCTATTAACATATTTACTGACATATCACTTGAGACTTACTGATAGAAAAATTGCAATTAAACTTGAAAAAAATGAAATACTACTTGTGCACAATGCACATTTCTTAATAGTAAACCTAAAATATATTTTAATGCCACTATTGATGAGAATTGTATGATCTTTAAATAATATCGGTCTTTAAATGCAAAATATTTAAAGTGTATCTACTTGCAATAGTTCCACTTTAGCACAATCAATTGTAACTTTTATATACCTTATGTGGACTTCAGCACTACTTCTGCAGAATTAAAGTGGATTAAGTACAAAATTATTTTTATTTTATAATTATTATTATTATTAGTAGTATTTTTTTTTTTAGCAGACTTTAAATATACCAGTTTAGCATACCAGACGTACAACTTGAGGATATTTTAGATACGTTAATGTATTTGTAGTATACTTAGCATGAAATAAATGTATTTTGAATACATTTTAATATATTTATTTTCTAAATTATTTAATACTTTATTAATATATTTAATATATTTATTATCACTAGGGTAGATCCATCAGGTTTTGTTTGGCCTTTGTTAAACTCATCTGATGGCTGTTTGCTGAAAGCTCATATGTTTTTTGGTTTTTTTGTTTGTTTTTTTTAAATATGCAGTTGTCCTCATACCTTAATTGTCAAAGACACTGAATGCAGATGCCAAAGTACTTATTTTAATATATACAATAGTTCCAGTTCTTAAATCTGATTGGCAGAGTAGCGTTCCAAGAGTGCTGACAACTATACATTGTACAGTCATTGTATAATTTGCTTCAACCAACTTGTTCAAAAACATTGAACAGTTTGGATGTGTC
>JAHKKF010399876.1:0-12549 GCA_019740295.1 Labeo calbasu | reverse complement strand
GATAAAAAATAATTATTTTAATTATTAAATTGTGACACACAACCTGAAAATAAATAATAAATAATATATATAAATAATAATATATATATATATATATATATTTTTTAATGTAATTTTTTTGGGTCACACAACCTTGATTAAAATAATAAAATAATAAATAATAATAATAAAATAATAATTATTTTTTAATGTAAATAGTTTTTGTGACTTGAAGCCTTCATTAAAATAAGTAATGAAATATTATTATTTTAATTTCAATATTTTTTGAGAAGCATAATCTTCATTAAAATAAAGAATAAAATAAATATTATTTTAATGTAATTTTTTGGGGGCACACAACCTTGGTTAAAATAAGCAATAAAATAATTATAATTTTAACTTAAATCATTTTTGTGACACAAAACCTTTATTAAAATAAGTCAAATGATTATTATTTGAATTTAAATCATTTTTTGTTACACTAAAACCTCAGCCAATAGAGGGCGTCCTGTCACTGTCTGTGCCTCTGAGCTTGAATTTTGTGCATTAAAACTCTTCCTGGGAATATTTTTTCCTAGGAAATGAGCAAATGATGTAATTTCATAACCTTGAAAATTACCAGCTTGCCACAGTTCTCTGTTAAACAAATATACGGTGTGCTAAATGAATAATTAGCTGCTTTTATTCAGCAGAGAAAAATATGAAACCGCTCTCAATATTTTGCCGTTGCACCCCAGTGCACAAGTGAAAGTTTTCAATTAAAATTATCTGTTGTGAGTGTGCTCAGCGCTTCTCTCATTTACAATTTAATGCATCTCTCGTCAGCATGTCATTCAGCTGGATTTCTCAAATACATCATGCGGATTTCGCCTGTGTCAATATCTTGGCTGTGGCTGATGGGGATTTTCACTCTCTAACACTTAAAAAGAGTAAAATGTTAACAGCACATAATCAGAAACCGCACTGACCTGCATTACCCACGTTAAAATATTGCCACTTAACATTAACAGCATTAAGCCAATGGAGTGGAACGGAATAAATTAAACACGCAAACACACACTCGCATATACAAGACAGCTTGATACAGAGAAACCGTGTCCATGAGCGTCTCGCCACAAGACATTCAGTGTTTTAATGATGACAACTCATGAATCACCCACTGCAAGGTTAGAACCGTCATCCAGCACAAACATTTAACCGCAGTCACAACATGCCACTTTATGACTTTTTCAGTTTGTGTGATTGTGCTGCTGATGCTCTAATGCACACAACTGTCAATACTCTCTTCACATTTCTGAGTGCATAAAAATGCTTAGTGCTATTTCTCCAGGTTAGCCCTGCCATCTTACAATACCATATAGAATAAAAATATATAAAACTGCTATTACTCCATCCTTTCAGGCTATGAACTCTTCAAGGACAAGTAAGTGTCTCCTCTTTTTTATCATTTTGTTATGTTGGATTTGTTGGAATGGAATGATTAAAACCTAGGCACTATTTTATAGTTTTGAAAGTAATTTTTAAACGCACCCATTTTGTGGAAAGAGTCTCAAAACATTATTTCATAATAGCCGTTTTGTGTAAATATACGCCTCTAAGCAGCATTAAAGGGTCATGAAACCCCCTGTTTCAGCACTGATTAATTCTCACCATAGTTTTGAAAAATACTGCAAAAGTGGACGTGGTGCGCCGCGGAGCGGAGGGGGAAGAGGGAGAGAGTTAACTTCGGGTCCCATTGAGTTAACAACACAAATAAATGCACAGACATTTGCACTTTGCATCGAAAACATATATATGAACGTGCAGTTGCACCTCTATTAACTTTTAAGGCTTATTTTGCGGCATTTATAATCCTTTTGATAGGTTGCGTTAAGGAGTTGTAAAAACCGCTATTACACTCACCTTATGAATGAATCGCGCTTGTGCCGATCTCTACTTACAAAGCAAACAAAAACAGTCTCCTTCGATCCATTAACGTTTCTCTCAGTTATTGTACGCAATCCCACAGTCTGAAGCATCTCCCATAGCAAATCAACACGCGCTGTCTTGAATAATTAGACGAAGCGTCTTCTCATAGGATAAGAACGCGCAGCCTCATGAATAATTACGAGACACCGACGCGTCATCGATGTACTGTAGTCCATTGCCACGTCACATACTGTAACGTCAGCACAATGTTGATTTTAAACCCGGAAGATGAAAATTGAGCAAAAAAGCTCAAAATTAACCAGTTTTCTCTGATAAATAAAATTAATGGATGCTAACATTGTCATTTATGATGTGCAACACAAACACCTCTGCTCAAATCTCAGAAAAAGTAGTCTGGGGTTTCATGAACCTTTAAACAGCCATTGGTAACGTAAATATACAAGGCTTCTGGTGATCCTTATGAATTCCTTAGAACCTTGTGAATAGTTGTGAAAACTAACATTCTTTGAACATTCAAAACTTTTTTTAGTGGTTTCTGGGGACTTTATTTTTAAAACATTATGGAAATATTACGTTTAAATATTCCCTAAAATGTTCCCTTCCATAAATTATACATAAATAATATTTTTGTGCTAATGTTTTGAGAACATTATCCACCTTGTAGAGGGTTTTCACTCTTCATATTGGCGATGCTGAAGTATAATGGCGATGTAAACAACAGCATGGATTGCGCGGTTAATGGACTACTTAATACACTGTTCTGCTAATTTATGATGTCTAAACGTGCCGAAGCTGCTAAATCATATACAGGAGTTAGCAAGCAGGAAGGGCTGCAATATTTTTACAAACTAAAGTTAATAGGTGGTAAAGATATATACGAGCAGTATCAATTATGATATTAGCCTAATACTTCACCGACCTGACCGGAAATGATTAGAACAAACACAGATGTTGTCAACCCTGATAGCACATGTACATCTCGGAGATGTCTATCTGACATCTGCATTTACTTCTGCAAGACGTAGTTTGCTCATCTGCAATACGTCTATTGGACGTTTCCTATCAGATGTCAAACAGACGTCTATTAGATGTTTTTAAGATGTTTATGATTTAGAATGTATGTAAAACTGACATCTTACAGGTGTCTGCCAGACGTTTGTACACAGCAGATGCTTTCCAGATCAAGAGATCTTTAACAGACATCTTGCAGACGTGCATGTGCTATCTGGGAAGATTCCTTCCCTGGAAATCCTGGTTCAGTTTGGCCAACCACAAATGCCTTTTGTTCCTCAGATAGATTTTTGCACTCTTCTCCTTGATTTGTTATAACTTTTGGCAGTCTGTAGAGTATTCCAAATGTTTTTCCCGGTCTAGCCGATTAATACAGCCCAAAATATGACAATAATTGACCATTTTCAGCAGCAATAATCAGCAAAATATGCGAGTTTCATTCAGCCCAGTGGCATTGTTTACATTCATTGCCACCAGTATGGCTGATTGATGATGCGTCGTGAAAACTCCTCTATTCTTCAAAGCGGAAGTAAGCCTCTGAGGGAAACTTCCAGTTTATTAGCCGCTATTCACTTTATTCTCCAGAGAAACAAGCGTGTCACCATCTTTAGAATATTGTCTTTTAACTTGAGATTGTGCAGTAGCTCTGTATATTTCTATTTCGTTCATTGGCTGCTCTAGCCTGAAAAATAAGCTTTTTTTTAAACTATACTAGAGCATAAGGAACAACATTTATGAGGCAGTTGTTGTCAGAAATTTTAATTGGTGATTTTAAATATGAAATTTAATCGTAAGTTTGGTGAACCATTTTGGGGAGTTTTATGTTTCCCCATTCAAAGAGATAGGAGCTGCACTTGCATGGCGGAGAGGCGTTTCAAAGATGGCGGCCGAGTGAAATGACTTGCCTTAAAGGGACTTTGGTTCATAGTTAAGATACATTCAAATAATGTGGTAAGACACAGCCATCTGCACACCAAAAGCAGTTATTTTGTACAGCTAAAAATAGCTGGATGGGGATGAGACCGGAAGCCACACCCATACAATTTACAAATGGCAGTGGCTACTCTTGTTTGAAAAATAAGGTGGATTAAGTAAAGAATAATTGACGACGGGCCGTTGAATTCTTCGAAAATAATGCACACCTGAGGTGGTGATGCGGCCACGACGCAAAGCGAAGTGGCCATATTACACCTCAGGTGTGTATTATTTTCGAAGAATTCAATGGACTGAAGTCAATTACTTTGCTTATACTAGAATTACCACACCTCAAGGCATCGATCAGATTATATATTTTAAGGAATTCGTCTGTTTTTGTCTTTAAAACGCTATTGCGAGTAGGATTCATTTCTTAGAGCTCATCCAACGCCTCCATTGCTAATTCCAAGACCTCATTTTAGAAACCTGGAAATAATCTGTTTTTATCCTATTGTTTACTGTATTTATTTGTTTGGCCAGTGTCAGTGTGGGTTTTGGTTATTTTGTTGTTTTAGACTGTAAGGAATTTTGAAATAATAATCGTGTGGCGAAGTGATATGGACATGTAATTCGGTCAAGAGCTGCCTAGAACTACGTTCGCCGTGCGTTCCTCTAAAAATAATTGCACACCTTAGAACGGTCATCAGCCAATCAGATTCGAGCATTTAACGACCCAGTAGTATAAAGACTAGATAACTTTGAATAAACGTTCTGTTAATGATACTGGAAGAATGTTTGTTCATAACTTTGAGAGAACGTTCCCTGTTAGCTGGGTCAGTTATGTTAATCTGTTATTATTGCAAACTGGTGTTGTAAAGCAGATTTACTACTTACTGCACTTTGTTATTCTTCTAGTTATATACCTATCGGAAACCTTCAAGAAAAACAGCGTACGTCCGCTTTGCAAAATAAGGCCTATATATGCAACAGAAGCGGATTGTTTGCAGTGTTGAGGGTGGCGTAAGTGCAGTGATGTGGTGCTGAACGGACAGCTCCTTCACTGAAGCACTCTGCACTACAGGGAACACCTACAAACATCAGTCACACGCGTTATGTTTACTAATGAGCTTAATCTATTGACTTATTTATTCTATTTAATTAAAAATGAGCCAATATTCCCATCACTCTTTCTCCCCGCAGCTGAATTCACCGCAGCGGACAGCAGGCGGTTTAGAGCCATTACAGGCTGATTCCAAATGAAAACCCAGGCTGGTTTTAATTTGTTAGGAGTGATCAGTCCTCGTCTATTGATTCCCTCAGCGCAGCACTGGATGTTTTACAGCTTAAAGTCAACACCTGCGTGTTACCTCGAGCACACCTCCCGAGTGAATGCACCACTCCCTTTGTTCTACATCATTTTTGAAACTGAAAGTACGTGGGAGGGACGCGACAAAACTACAAGCTATAATTCAAAGGTTTTGATCATTCAAACAGCTGCGTTGGTTTAGTTATTAGAGCTGGAGTCACGTGATTATCACATTGGCACGCATTTGTGGCGTCGCGTCGCTCAGTGTGAAGAGAGAAAGAGAGAGAGATCGAGGGAAAGTGGGCGGAGTCACGGTGGAGAGTGGGCGGAGACGCTCACCGTTCCATTACACGGGTCCGTTTCTCCCGGTCGTGTTCAGTGCAGCAGCTGCGAGGATCTGAGGAAACTCACTCACTCACTCACCCTCCCGTGTCTCGGATACTTTACGGTCCCACGGACGCGCCGCCCGCCCGCTCTCCAGTCACCCGTTCGGGAGCAGAGAACCGTCCCGTCTTGAGGTAAGTGAAGCGAATGATAAATAACGTCTGTCTAAAATGAAGCCAATTAAATCAGAAGCCAGTTCAGCTGACGCTCAAGGAAGGAGCTGAACGCGGGAAGCGCGTCCGTTAAAGTCCGTTGCCAGGATTTTCTCCTCAGGGACGATTAATCATATCAGATGAACATATTCAGCGGATTTATAATCCACATATAATCTGCGTCCTGTCTGTGAGGCTTTGGAGTTGTTTACTGGATGAGAATCAGACAGTGAGCTTTTTAATATTTTATATTTTGGGCGTGTTTAAACCGAAGTCCTTTCAAACTCAAAAAGGCTTGGCGTCTTTACCTCAGTTGCCCCGCGTCTAATTTCACCCGCTGTCTTTCTCCCTCTCCCTCTCTCTCTCTCTCTTTCTCTCTTTCAGATGATGTTGAGTCTCGGTCTGGTCGTGTCTCTGGTGGTTTTGACGGTGTCCGTTACCGGCAGCAGTGACGGAAACCCGCTGGACAATGATAAGTGGATGAGCACCGTGTCCCAATACGACAAGAGCAAATACTGGAACAAATTCCGCGACGTGAGTTTTTCTCTACATTTCCTTCATCTGCTGGGACACTCGTATGTGTGTTTTGCTTTCTATACAGGGACCAAATGTCCCCTCAGAGGTCTTGTAGTCATTATAATTAGCTTAATTTAGAACAAAAGTCAAAGGAAGGTCTTTGTGTTTTGCTAGCCAGCTTGGGATATCTCTTATATCCCCTGAGGAACAGCGAAGCTGACTGAACATTATTTTGTTGGTTTTCCCACAAGCTAAAAGCTTGGCTGAATAGTTTAATTAAAATCTAAATGGTCAAAAAGTGTATTTTAGGGTTAGGTGTTGTTGTTTACTGTTTATAATATACCTCAAAACCTGGAAATGTGTGTTAGCTTGACTGTGTTTGGCTGTGTTTACATTCCTGTTATGTAGTATGCAAGATTAAAATAGCTTAAAATTCCTGCTAGATAGTATTTCAATGCCTTTTCAGGTGTATATATTGCTCACAACCTGTCAAGAAATGGTAGAGGATGAATACGCACACTTATCTACTATATAGTATGTAAACGGCTGTAGGTCAGATGATGTCTGAACACATAATTGCGTAGGAGCTGTCAGATTTGAGAGCTGAAACGTGAAAAAGAAATGGCAGGGAACTGTGAGAGCTTTTCAAATATACACTAGTGCTGTAGGTATCAAGAAAGTTGTCAGTTATAGTTGAACTGTAGGCCTACTTGTTTTATGATTTTGGACTAGGGCCATACACTAGAAGCTTGTTTCTGCCAGGGGATAAAAAATAAATAATAGTGATTTACCTCACAGTTTCCTCATTTTTTTATCTCACAATTGGGGTATTTTATCTCACAATTCGGATGTTGTATCTATATTTCACAGTTTTGTCTTTTTTATATGAATTATGAGATAAAAACTGTTGTAAAATTGTAAAAATAAAAAAGGTAAGAATTGTGAGATAAGTCAAAAAATAAAAAAATCAGAGAAAAAATGTCATAATTCTCAATTTGTCTCACAATTATGCCATTTCCCCCCCTAGAATTGTGAAAAATTTGCAGAATTGTGAGACAAAAGTTGCAATTACCATTTTTTATTTCGTAAAAAAAAAATGAAAAAGAATTGTGAGACGTAAACCCATAATTTCTAGAAAAAAGTTAGAATTTTTTTCTTAGAATTGTGAAAAAAAGGATGTGAGATAAATTACCATTTTTTATTACATTATAAAAAATAAAGAAATATTTTATGTTTAAAAATATATAAAGAATTTATATTTCACAATTATGACTTTTGGCTTAGAATTGTAAAAAAAAAGTAGGAAACGTGAGCTACAAAGTTGCAATCACCATTTTTAAATTACATTATTTCCTTTTTTTATTACAAAAAAACACCCTAGTTGTGAACTGTAAACCCAAAATGTAAAAAAGTTGAGATAAAAAGGTACATTTATTTATTTTTTTTATTTATTTTTTATACTGTGCCAGAAACGTGCTTACATAATAACCAACTTAAACACAACGGAATTAAATTTTGCAGGGTTTCAAAAGCTAATTCATAAATGAGAACATTTGGCCCCTAAATCCTGAATATGTGCTTACAGTCTTCTTGTAGTGAGTCCCAGTACTGCCGTACACTTCAAAACTGATGTGCGTAGCTTTAGTATGCCGTCAAAGCGTGCCAACTGGGATGCAGCCTGTGCGTAGCGTGCATGTGTTGTGTAATCTACACCAGAGAGTCTGAGATCTGGAAACGAAGCACCTGTCCGTAAGTGTGTTTGGAGGGCCTCAGCTGCGGGATCCGTACGAGAGTGAGATTCGGAGCCTCTTTATATGGATGAAGTGATTGCAGGAGGTGAAATGAAGAGTCTCTTCATGCCTCTCTCTTTCGCTATGCATCTCTCTCTCCTCTCATTCTTTATCTCGGCCTCTCTTTCTCTCTGTGTCAGTAATTTTTCTGTGTTAATGAGAGGTGATATTATGAATGCTGATGCAGTGAGAGACGCTTTGAAAAGGAAGGTGACAAGGACATTAGCACATAAACGAACACACACACACTCACACGCTCATATGGTTCAAACTGAACAGCCGCCAATACTTGGAAAAATCATTATGGGTGGGTGGAATGACCGACATCTTACATCTTGGTATGTGTAGATCACAGTGTAGGCATTTTTTATGAAAATTCAATGTGCACATAGTTCATGTATTAAATAACCATCTGGTAATGGTATTTTTAGATGAGCCAGTAAATGAAACACTGTACAAATTAAAGGCACTTCATGTCTTTTTCAACTTTTTATTTGGAGGACACACAGCAAGAAATCAGGCTGTTCATAACAAATAATGTCTGGCATCGGTATAAGGCCAGATTCACATTATATAAGAGCAAAAGTTGTATTATAAAACTCTCAAAAAATTGAATTGATCATGCACTGCAGGAAGTTGAATTAGAATTATGAATTGCATTGGTCTCAACTGCAGTTTTAAAGGAATTTAATTCTTTGAAATCAAGTGTTCTTCCACACCGACACAGAAAAATAAACATAAAGTTTATTTATAAAATATGAAAATGTCAATTATTAAAATATAAAAAATGGCAATTAAAAACAACAACAATGAAAAACGTAAAGTGTAAAAATAAATAAATAAAATTTATAACAAAATAAAATGAATTATTGGAGTACATTTTACAAGAAAATATTATTTATTTATTTATTTACCAGTTTGTCTTCTTTACAATCTCACATTTAATTTTATGTGTTGTTACTTCCTGTTTCTTTGTAGTTATTTGTAAAATTTACCACCAATTCCGGATTAAAAATGTTTTAATGCATAAAACTTTCAGGCTTAAAGACTTTTTAACTTTTTGTTGAAACTTCAAGCCATAATATAAAGTTTGTCTTGTCTTTTTCTAGTTAGAAATTATACTTTTTGTATTTTGTTTATGTTAGTTGTACTTCCCCAAATTCAAATTTGGATTGCAGTTGACCCTTCGCAGGGAGTTTGATTGACAGGCGATCTGACCAATCATAATCTGCCATTTTTGGCAAACAAATCAGCAGAGTAGCTTAACGTCGGTGGACTTGAACTTGAAAAGCAGTGTGTATTACCACTGATAAAACAAGATAACTTCTGATGTTCATTCATGTTTATTTCATGCTATAACTATAAAAGAAGAAGAGATCGGTTCATGTGCCACTTGAACTGAGGGCGCTACAGCGATCTGTACATTAAAGAGACACAAAATAGTTTGACTTTCTTAAAAAATGAAGAAATTTCAAAGCTGGGACTTTGTTTCAAACCTGAAGTAACCTGCACTGTCCTGTCTGTTGACACGTTGTCAGTTTTTTCTGCTCTGAAATGTATTTTCACTACATGAAAAAATGATGTGTGGTGTTAAAGAGCCATGGGTCACTTCTGTATCCTGTTTGTGACCTCACTTAAAACTCAGGAATTGATTTGTAATTCAATTCTGAACGCTCAACCCTGTTGTGAATTCACTGATGTTCGTACAAGTTCTGTATTCTCTCATATGTGTATATATATATATATATATATATATCATAAATCAGTCTTTTTCTAATCTGTCTACAGCAGGGTAATGCTATGCAAAATTTTTGTCACACATTCCTACCATTGTCATAACACTTTGCTCTATATTCGTGTACGTGTGAGTGTGTGTGGTGTGAATGTGTGTAATACCTCCACAAGCTCCATCAGTCTGTAGGGTGAGAGATGACAGGTAGTGTTGAGCCCACGGTTTAAAAGCTTTAAACTGAAGGTTTCCTGAGGATCTAGTGCAGACAGACATTTTTAAACACACACACACATTCGAAAAACTTTCTGTTCCAGTAATAGTCTGAAGCCTGAAATTAGTGGTCGTTTTAAAGGTCGTTGTGAAATCTGTGTAGGCCTGGCTAATGCAGTGCTCTGGCTGAGCAGGTTTGATTTGGCATTGTTGTTCCATTCATTTTTGGTCAAAAGAACAACTTGCTCAAGCAATGAATGGGTACCGTCAGAATCCAAACAGCTAATAAAAACACCACTAGTAATCCGCACCACTCCAGTCCATCAATTAACATTTGTGAAGTGAAAAAGTACATGTTTGTAAAAAACAAATCCATCATTAAGACATTTTAAATTTTAAATCATTGCTAAAATGCGAGTCCTCCATTCATAATATTGCATTCTACAGGAAAAAAAGTCAACTGATCTGAATCAGGAGAGAAATATGCACAGACCAAGCGCCAAAACAAATACGTGAGTGGATTTTGATGTGAGAGGACAACAGTGGATGGACTTTTTCACTGGAGGAAGCGCTATTATGGGTTATGGAATCACATTTGGTGACGTTGAAGTCATGTGATCTTTCTATAGTTTGTTTGTAGCCTATGTTTAGCGTTTTACTTCTAGCGATTTTATTTAGGCTTTAAGATTCATAAAGTTATGCTTATTTGTGAAGATTATGATGAACAAAATGTATTTTTGTTGGTCCCAGAGTTTATTTTTTGCAATAATCCAACAGCCAATGGTAAAATCCTATTGAAGAAACCAGGGTAATGCAAACTCCCAGGTTGGCCTACAAAAATACGTCATCACTGCAGCCAGTGTTGCCAAGTCCGCGGTTTTCCCGCAGAATTGGGCTTCTTGAACGGGTTGTCACGGGTTGAAGCGACCCAGTTAACCAGGGCTCTACGCTTACTTTTCTTAACTTAAAATATTTAGGAGTACAGTCAAAATTTAATCAATAATCAGAAAATCTGATCAAAACTTAACCTTCCCATTACGAGGTGATATTTGACTCCTTAAAGTGGCTTATAGGGGATTTTTGTTTTTACCTTTGTAATGGCGTTTTTCTAACGTTATTAAAAGTATGTCATCTTTTATGACAAATTTAAAATATATATATTTTATAAGCTTTTTAAAAATTTCTGATTAAAACAACAGAATAAGAAGTATAATAAGAATAAATTGCCAATGAAATGAAATCAGTATTAACAAAATTAATTTGTACTACAGAGGTGGCACAGAAGCACACAGATGTGGCTTGTAGGTGTATTTTCTTATATTTAATGAGGCTCAGAGATGGCATGAGTGCAACTTTTTATTGAAACTTTCAGTCAAGCCATAATATAAAGTTTGTCTTGGAAAACCTTCCTTTTCTAGTTAGAAATTACACTTTTTTCATTTTGTCAGTTGTCAGTTGTACTTCCCGAAATTCAAATTTGGATTCCAATTGACCCTTCGCAGGGAGTTTGATTGACAGGCGATCTGACCAATCATAACACCGAATCTGCCATTTTTGTCTGACAAACAAATCAGACAACAGATTTGATTAACGTCAGTGGACTTGAACTTGAAAAACAGTGTGTATTGACTTCTTTCCATAGATAAAACAAGATACCTTCTGATGTTCATTCAGGTTTATTTCATGCTATAACTATAAAAGAAGAAGAGATGATCGGTTCACGTGCCACTTGAACTGAGGTGCTACAGCGATCTGTCACGATACATTAAAGATACACAAAATGGTATTTATTGTTTGACTTTCTTAAAAAATGAAAACATTTCAAAGCTGGGACTTTGGCACGTTGTCAGTTTTCTCTGCTCTAAAAAATGTATTTTCACTGCATGAAAACATGATGTGTGGTGTGAGAGAGCCATGGGTCAATTCTGCATCCTGTTTGCAACCTCACTTAAAACTCAGGAATTGATTTGGAATTCAAAAAGCATTCTTAAGTCAATTCTGAACGCTCAACCCTGTTGTGAATACACTGATATTTGTACACCAAGTTCTGTATTCTCTCATGTGTGTTTCATAAAGCAGTCTTTTTCTTATCTGTCTACAGCAGGGTTTACAGCAATCAAATTCATAAATTTATGTTGAAATTAAAGTTTGAAATATAACATTTTGAATACAGAAATATTAAGAGATTTAAATAACTGAAAAGACACTTTGAAAATGAAACCAAAACATCCAGTAGGTGGCGGCAAGTCACAGATTTAATTACTGAATCATATCATTCATTTAATTCATTTGAACGGCTGATTCATTCAGGAATAAAGCAAGTGACTGTCTTTATGAATGGGAAATTGAATCATTGACTCACTAGATTCATTTAAAAACGCAAGTTCATTCATAAACGAAACACCACTGTGTTTGAATGAAGATGGGCAGTGGCTCAGTTGTGGCTTGTTTCAAACTATTTTTGATGACGAAATAGAGCAAAATCTGGCAATAATGTTATAGTCAGACAATGTTAGTCACTTAATGTTAACGTTTTGTTTATTTAACTGTTGTATTAAATTAATATCTCATTTACAAACTCCCTTAAAAATCATTAAAAGCTGTCACTCATCTTAGTTCATCACA
>JAHKKF010399822.1:0-10615 GCA_019740295.1 Labeo calbasu | reverse complement strand
ATTAGCAGTCTTAGATAATTTTTTTCAAGTCATATTTATTGACTTTTTGTGCTGTTTATTGCGAGAGAACATTGGAGAGATGACAGGAAAGTATTGGGTGGAGAGAGGGGAGCAGGATCAGCAAAGGACCTCAAGGCGGGAATCGAACTGTGGTCGCTGTGAACGCAGTTGCTCTGTATGTCGATGCACTAACCATGAGGCTGTCGGCACGGACGGTCTCGGATAATTTAAATAAATTTCTGAATGGACCCGATAAGACCCGAATTCTTTTCAACTATCCTGGATGCGTAGCCATTTGCGTAACCTCACACACAGAAATCCATCTTAGCCTGTAGATATGAGATCCATAAGAAAAATCCACTTGCTTCATTGTGCTGCGTGTTCATGCAGGGCTTTTCTTTTTTGTGTGCAGAAGCCCTTCATCGGAGATAAGGTAAATAAAGTAAAGTTGCAGACAACACTAGCAAATCCATGATTTATTAGGCTGTCAATTTAATTTTTATCAAACTATCACAACTGGTCACAACTGAAGCCGAAATCAGAACATGTATCCATCAGGTAGGCAAAATAAGTAGCCTAAATGAATAAATGAAAGCAATGGAGCAGCAGCCAAATCAGTCAGCAGCACACCAGAATTTTTCCTTACAGACTGTGGGGCTGCAGGCTGTGTACACGTCTGTTTACACTAAATGCCATTGGATCGGGCCTAATTTCAACGGGTTGGTCTCGGGTCAGATTTTTCTTCAAAAAAAATTCATTTATGCAAGGGGTTCACGTAAGAAGTGGTTCTGGCCAGGTATGAATTTTAGAACCCGAGGAGACCTCTACTCTACACGATCCCAGCTGAGGAATAAGGTTCTTATCTAGCGAAACGATCGGTCATTTGGTAAAAAAATTACAATTTATATACTTTTTAGCCACAAATGCTCATCTTGCACTAGCTCGACTTCACGGATTATGTTGTCATGTTGGAAAGGTCATGCGTGATGTAGGCAGAAGTACTGACCCAGTGTTTACAAAGCGAAGGTGCAAAAATGGCCTTGATGGGCAGTGATGTCGAACAATGTTGAAGTTGGAAGAGAAAATGAGATGGAGTTTTTCGTCCTACCTATCTTTTTGAACCAAAATGCATAAACTAACTGCACGTGTACTTTCCAACGTGATTATGTAATGTGTTTATGCGCATCGCAGAGCTAATGCAAGACGAGGATTTGTGGTTAAAAAGTATATATATATATTTTTTTTTAATATGACTGATTGTTTTGCTATAAGACTTTTTGATAACACTTTCTATGAAGCCCACATTTCTAATACATTATAAGGGTATTCTTAATGAATGTATAATGCATTATAAAAAACCTTATAATTTGTTATATCATCTTATGAATATTCATAAGAACAGTTTTAATGTATTATTATTTTCTTTATTTGTAGTAATAGCGTAAAAGTATGATTTATAACACACAGTGAACATGTTGCATTCACTTAAGTTGCAATGGATTATATTTCTCATAGTTATAATGTATTATATGTCTCATATCTTGCCATCTTTCGTATGCTACTTAAAGCAATCAATGACCACTTATAAGTATAGTTATAAAAATAATATTTTTTTTTTCTCAAACAGCCATAAGATCAGATATTAGATCAGATGAATGCGTAATATGACACATTTGCTTTGAACTGTTTTTACTGTAATATCGGTTTGATTATTTTGATGGTAGTCGCCCTTTAGTCGCCTGTTGATTAGTAACTTTAGTAGACTATGTCTACTAAATATGTGCAAACACTTTTATTTTGATGGTTCCCCAAAAGACAAACTGACTATAAGTAACTTTGCCTGTACATCAACATTCTACCTACCCTAACCTTAAAGGGGTCATCGGATACAAAGTTCACTTTTACATGTTGTTTGAACATTAATGTGTGTTGTCAGTGTATGTACACATCTACCCTATAATGATAAAAATCCATGCAATGCACCTCCCGATCTACATATATCCGTCTCTGTTTGTGCAAATCATTCATGATCCAGCTTCACTTAAGCAGAAGTGAGTATAAGGGGTTTTTTTATGAATCTTTGCAATCACCTTTCCTAATAACGTTAGTTAGTAAGTTAGTAAGTTTAGCGGCTAAACGCAGCTAAATGCGGCTAAAGTAAACAGGCTCGTCACTCCACAAAGAGAAGAGAGGGGCGGGGCGAGCAGAGCTCATTAACATATAAAGTAACCTTGACCAGAACAGGATGAATTTTGCAGAGCTGATTTTGGCAAGGTAAAAAAGGTGTTTTTTACACTACCATAGAGAACTTTTAAGCAAAGTATGTTATAGACTTTTTTATTAAGACCCTAAAGAATCATATCAACTTGTGGAAAATGGGCATCCGATGACCCCTTTAACATAAGCCTACTAATGCTCTGTAAAGCAAAGTGAGTTGACATGTATTTGGAAAGTTGTCTTAAAAGTTATAACCAAGTTATAAATGCGTTAGCATTATAATTGTATCATAATTGTTGTTATAAGTATTTATAAGATGATATAACATATTATAAGGTTTTTATAATGCATTATGCATTCATTATAATGTCTTACGAATACCCTTATAATGTATTATAAATATGGACTTCATAGAAAGTGTTACTGACTTTTTTTCTCAGCTGGGATCGTGTAGAGCCCTTTGAAGCTGCATTGAAACTGCAATTTGGCCCGTTAACCCATTGATCCCCATTGAAGTCCACTATATGGAGAGGACCCCCTATCTGAGGGTTGTCCCCCCTAAAAATATCATTACAAGCGATTCTTTGTATTGTAAGTAATGTAATGGACATATACTTAAAATATTTTGTAAGTAGTAAAACAATATAAATTTAAGTTCAGAAATATTTTGAGTCCCCCCCTCCCTTGCCTCACGGTGCTTTCCCCCTTTACCGATACACACGAGAGTGTAGTGGGAGACAGCAAAGTTCTTCAGAAGTTGTAAGTAACTTAGGCTGTCAAGGCTATTTTATTCACTTTAAACGTCAAGTGAAGTGATTATTTCTCTTTAATACAGATGATGCTGGATAAGGTTACCAAGATTAGCTTGTTTAATAGCTTGTCGCCCACTACAACTAACACGGCGATAAGCCTGCGTGTAAACTGCTATTAGGCTAATATTGTAGACTTACCAATGTGTTGGGTTTTGCTCAATATGTTAAGTGGCAGGTCAGTAGGCTTGCTGCGGTTGAATATCTAAATAAGAGATGTCCTCAGTCCCAGACGAAACCTACAATAGGCATATGGAGGACAAAAAATAATTCAGTAATTACAATATGACCGTGTGGTGAACCTATGAACCAAAGTCATATTTAAAGAAGGTCTCCATGCTATGTACACATGCTGTGTACACATATCTATCCTTTCAAGTACAATTTTGGCTGTATTATTTGTGTCCCCTTCAAAAATTGCTAAGAAATTTTATGCCTTTTGCCCCTCCCCCTACTGTTTATGCCCTTGCATGGGGGTAAGTAAATAATCAGGAAATTTGTATTTATCTAGCCTTTGTTTATCTACATTATTGCGAAAGTCAAAAATTTGATTTTAAATATAACAATGTAATTTTTGTACATCATATTTCTAGTACACTTTCTGTCTAGTTAGAAAGTTGTTTATAAAGCACTGTCTTTATGCACTGACCCACAACAAATCCATTTTGCTTAGGCTTGAATGAGATCACATTTTGTTTTATTAAAAGAGTTGGTTTGACAACAGAATGCATAGAGTTCAAACAATTGCACTAGTGAAAATGAGGTACAGGTTAATAACAGTGTCACTAAAAATACAGTAAACAGTCCTCTTGGCACAATATGTACAATATTTCAAATCTTGCTGGTTATTGCTACACTGTACATCTCATTTTGGATGTGATGAAATGTGACAGCATTCCCTAGTAGCCCTCATCAGTCCACCACTGACCCTCTTCATGCACCTTTCCTTAGTCTCCAGACGATGAAGCCACCCACCAGTGCTCCACTGATGAAAATGACTCCAGAGGAGAGAGAGATTGGGCTGGATGAGGAACCAAAATCTCGCTCAAAAGAGTAACGAGCCAAGGAAGAGATACTGTTGACCTGCAAGTATTTAAAAGGGTTAATCAGTGACTATTACTGATGTATTTTCAGTGCTATGCTGTGTTAATACAAGTGCTGTCATGTTAGTCAAATCTTACCCATCCTCCCCTACTGCAGATCCAGTTTTGTAGCTTATCCTTGAAGTAATTCAGTGTCCATAAGACAATGCTTGGGAGAGAATTACCAATAATCTATCCATGAACAACAAAAACCAAGCGCACATACATCAAAGTGCAACCTCAAATAAATAATTTTGGTTTGGGTACTGAAACACATGTATCCAGTACCTTCATAACTTTATACTGTGTTTTTGACTTAAAGAAAGTAAGTACTGCATACCTTTGCAACCGTTTTCCCAATAACACAGATCAGAGTAATAATTTTCCCCCAGGTGATGTCATCAACAAGCATTTTTTCTACAAGGCTCTGGAAACCCTGTGGATCCACCACACTTGCAAACCCATCAACCATGCTGAAATTAAACGCAATACAACAAAACATTATCCTGACATCTGCTTCCATTTAGTATTTTTAAATGTATTGCAACTTTGTCACATTTTAACTTTTGTTTATTGTATTTGCCAGGTTCGATTTTAACTTTACGTTATGTAATTTCCCCCTTAGTTTTCATAATTGCAAATGAATGTCTGACAACTTAAACTACTTAATATTCATAGGCCTATATTTGTCATTGTATATTGGTCATAAAGGTATTTCCATAATTGCTACATACAGCAATATACTCGCATAGGCCAACAAAAAGACCGTTACAAACTTTTTGAAATTCGAATCCTGATCGAGAATGTCGCCGATCTGTCTAGAGAAGTTAATCAGCTGTTCCAGGATCAGCTGCTCCCGCTCATCAATCATTGTCTGCGGTTCAGGAAAAGACGGTGCACATATTCCCGCCCTCTCTATCTGGTCCTTCACTGACCTAAGAAAATGATTATGAAAGCATCCCCGATTTCATTTCTAAAGAAACAACACTATAATAGAATCCCAAACCTTTATTCAGTAATTTAAAATTTATGAATGCACATGAAATAGCACAACGAATAACACTTAAAATATGACAATCCAGGTAAATAGGCCTATCTGTTGGTTGTAAATTGATATTAGTTATTTCAGAATGAAAAAAAAAATATTTTAAACTTAATAAAAAATGTATTTTACTCGTTTTAAGCACGACGTAGGCAAATATGTGAAACTTACCTAAGTACAACATTTTCTGAAAACTCGTAATCTTAAAAAACAAATTAAAAAAAAGACAGTCACTATACTGGATTTTATGAATAGCTTAAGTTGAGAAACAATTGCAAATGCCGGTTTCCTAATTAAAGTCTAAATACCTGATGTCTTGATTTCTTTTTTGTCTGTCTTCATCATTGGTCTCACGCTAGGCTTTGACTGGCACTTAATAAACCAAAAAATGAAACTGTGCGCAACAGACTTCTGTAAAACCGTGTTATGTAAAACATGGGCACGTTCAAGCTCAAACCTGTGCCCAACCTTTTGCTACGGTATCGGGTTGAACGACATGTTTCCTGGAAACGGTGTGCAACGGGGTTTGAGATACGTTTTCTCTTGTTTGGTGGGTGTGTCAAAAATGACAGCCCGATCAGCTGCGACATGTATACAAACCACGTGGTATTGTTGGCTAACAATAATTAGGAACCACAGTTTCCACAAATCCCTTCACTCAACTGGGAAGTTCTCTTTTATTCTGGACGGCAAGGGTAGTGCCTATAACATCGAGCGTATTTTGCAGTATTAAACACGTATTTATACCGATTTCATCAGGCTCCGAAAATTCTTCAGAAAAACCCCCAAAAAAGAATGGCCTTCTCAGCTGTCATAGTTGCAATAGTCTTGCGTCATCAGAACAAGGTGTTTAACGCACCACCGTTTCCGTTTTAAAAACGTTTAGCATCGTTTTATCGGCCCAGGTCTTGTTGCTTCCGGTGTTTTGTATGTGCTCCGTTAAGTATGGAGCTGTTTTACTCAATATACCTTCAAAGGAGATGCCAAAGATGATCAAAACCGATTTCCATCTCATATGCAGTTTGATATCTAAAAGTTTATTTTTATTCTTTTCACTAACATTTGGATATTAAATCTGAATAAAACGCCAGCTATAGCAGCTAGGTTAGCTGATTACCTTAAAAGCACATATTCATTTAAAGGGGTCATCGGATGCTAAGTTCACTTTTATATGCTGTTTGAACATTAATGTGTGTTGGCAGTGTATGTACAAATATACCCTGTAATGGTAAAAATCCATGCAGTGGTTTTTAATTAATCTGTAAAAATAATATCCCCTTTTTCAAATCGAGCCGTTCTCAGATGCCTGTCCTTGTTGCGTTACACCCAGAATGAGTCATACAACCTTGAAACAACATGAGAGTGAGTACATTTTTATTTTTAAATGAACTGTCCCTTTAAAATGGACCTACAAAAGCATTACTTAAGGCTTATTTTTCAAAAATTGGTTAGTCTTGTTGGTTTGGCATTAAGACGCTGGGTACTTTGTTTTGTTGGCTTTGGTCCAGCCCACTCAGGTTTTGTTGCAGCGCATTCTCTTCTGATTGACGGAGGGCAGGGATGACTGAACTCACCTGAAGCAGAGGAAATTTAGCACAAAAGCGAAGAGCGGAATGGGGAGTCTCGGGAGAGCAGCCTTTGCGCTTAGGGGAAGAGGGGAAGAGCATTATTAAAGCATTATTATGATTCTAGCATTATTCTGTCTTCTTGGACATCAAGACGGAGGGCACCGCTTGGTCAGTAGCTACTCCAAGAATATTATTTTAAAATTTGGATAAGAAATCACACATATGTCATTGTCAGTAGTGTCATAATATGACTTTAATTTGCTTTTAAGATGTTTCCACATATATTCTTCATTATGTAAAGTCACTGTCTTGTTTCAGACCTAAATGTGAAGCTTAATAAGTCACTGGTAGCTGATCATTTTGTGAGCTGGACATTGAAGTGGACATACGTGAATGCTGTTTTCACTGAGTGCTAAGGCCCTGTTTTAATAATTATCTCAGACACAAGACACTCACTTAATTTTGCATTGCTTCAGTCCACATACAGATACTACACACAGATTTCCTTGAGTTATATTCATATTAATTAATGTAACTACTATTTATATACTCTACAACAAAATGTTTTGAGTAGCATTTTCATATAAACAGTCAAAATAAAACACTAAAAAATATGTTTGTTAACCTGCATGTCATGTTAAAATGAACCCATATCAGAGAACTGTCGACAAGAAAGTGTGAAAATGATTGAAATATTAACTTTAAATTAATCTCAGAAGATATTAGTCTCGGAAAGAGACAGGAGAACAGAGTTTGGCTGACAAAAACATTTGGGTTTCATTGTTGTAAAATGCGACAAACATTTTTGAATAAGATTTTAAACAGATTTTTGTATGTTAAACTGATTCCTATGTATGTCTGCACATGTTGCACTATGTCCGTACTTTCTTCTGCACTGGAACCTCCTGTCGCCAAGTCAAATTCCTTGTGTGTAAACATACTTGGTAGTAAAGCTCTTTCTATATCTTTTATATAGCAGATTTCATACACAATGGTAATTCAAAGTGTTTTACATAAAAGGAATTAAAACAATCATAAAAAATCATAATCACAACAATAAAAACAAGGGATTTAAAAGAACAGACACAATGTATGATTATATAAGATATTTATTATTATAACATTTATTATTAGTAGTTCGTTCTCAGATTCTCTAAACTGTTAAGTAATGCTCTGTGTTTAACTTAACTACAATTAAAAAAAACATGACATGCTTTTGTAGGTCCATCTTAAAGGGACAGTTCATTCAAAAATAAAAATGTACTCACTCTCATGTTGTTTCAAGGTTGTATGACTCATTCTTCTGTAGAAGATGCTTTGGAAAATGTGCCAATGTTGTTTTGTTCACACTGGTTTCAAACACGTGAGTAAATGATAACAGATTTCATTTTTGCCTTATACCTTTATTATATTAGTACTTGGAGATTGGCAATTCCCAAACAGGTGTATGTGGAAATTTAATTATAATTTACATGATACATCATATCCAGTTGACACTGATTTAAAATCTGTGTAGAGCAATATTAAATATGCATTCTGTGTTTTTCACACCACAGAAACATGTTAATAACCACCCAGCCATGTAAATAAAATAAGGTATCAATCTCAAAAAAAAAAAAAAGTATTCTCTGCTCTCAAATGCTGGGGGCATGTCCACTATCTGAAAAATGGTTGAACAGTCTAACTCCACAGTTCAGTACTGGTTCACAGTTTGTAACTCGTTTTCAGCAATACATGTCTAACATTTATAATGTGTTTAGAAACAATTCTCTATTTTGCTTTTTAATGGTTTGCAAGTCAGACTTGTTACCCAAAGGTCGTAGGGTTTGAGTCTCAGTAGGTGGGGGGAGAGAATGTACAGCACTCTTTTCCACCTTCAAATTAGACTGGCTATAACTCTTCCACCTTCAATACCCACAAGCACTGCTGTGTGTGCATTTGGATGGGTTAAATGCAGAGGACAAATCTGAGTATGGGTTACCATACTTGGCCACACGTCATGTCACATCATTACTACATCTGATTCAACATCTGAGTGGTCATTAGGCTATAGAATCAATGTACACTGTATGTATAATTTAATTTTGAATTGGCATATTTTTAAGAAATGAATGCACTTAAATGTAAATATACCACTATTTTAAACATCAGTTATCAAAAAAAATAAAGTTTAGAGTTCTTATCTCTACAATCTGCCTTTATTCTGAATAAACATGTCATTTTTTATTGACTCACTTGCCATGTGAAATGTTTACTTGCAAAATAATATAAATACATAAAACAAGGTATATTACTATAAAAATGAGACTGCAAAACCTTTATGAAAGATCAACTTTACGGACTATCTACATTTACCCTGCTTTTGTAAAGTCTTGAGACGATGAAGCTACCTAGCAGTAGCCTATAGTTTACTTTTTAAAGAACCAGGATATATCCCTATGGAGAAACAGGCCAGTGCAGGGATACTGCCATTCTGCATTAGGGGGTACAAACAAAGATGTTACAGATGTGATATTATGATCAGTACTGTTCAATACATATTTTAAGAACATGGTAAAAAAAAAAAAAAGCCCAAAGCCTCTTCATATTCCAGTTTTTGAAACAATGAAAAAAATGTTTCTTACCCATCCTTCCATTTTGCAAATCCATTGTAACAGATGCTTCCTAAAGTAATCCAGACTTGCGTTCAGAATAGCTGAAACAACTGTGTGTGTGTGTGTACTAGAACCATCTATTGAGAGGAAAGAGGGGCTTAGAAGTTACAAAAAATGCACATCTATAAACAACAGAAAAAAAGGACAAGGCAACAAAAAAATGCAGAAATCAGGATCTAACCAATACCTTTGCAGACAGTTTTCCAACCAAATAGAACAGCACTATAATTCTCTGCTTCATCCTGATCAATGTTGTCACCATACACTTTGATGATCTCCGTCAACTGCTGAACAAGCATCTGGTCCTGACTGTTGCTTATTAGCGGAGATTTAGGAAGAGTTGGAAGGGTTGCCCTTAGTTTGAATGTCACATTTTTCACCTTACCTGTTACCATGCTAAAAGACAGACAAATATAGTTTGTTAACTACATAGGAGTCAAATGTTAAGAGGTACTGATGATATGAAAAAGCTTCATAAAGCCATCATTACATTACAATCTAGTCAGTGTGACATTTATATTTTCCAAAATGCCCTATGTAATATTTTAATGTTTCTCAGTATAGCAGAGATGCACCACTAGCATAAACTTGACTTGTTCAGATTATGTCTCAGTCAGGGAATCTTTTTAATATTCATACAAATATTTACATATTAAAGGTACACTAACCTTTTAACAAATACTTCGACTCTGAGTAGGTAAGTCTTATGCTGTTGTTTTGATTAATTGGGGACATTTTTAAATTATGTAATTTTTTAAATTATATAATCACAAAAATTTACAGCTGGTGTCAGTGAGCCTCTTCAGATTAAACACACCAAAACACAGGCATAATAGCCAGTTTAGATGGAAAGGCTTGCAACTTGACTATTTACACATTAAGATGTTTTAAAAACAAGAAAACAGGACAATAATTGTTTATTTGGCAACTTGTTAGGTTACTTTACAAGCAAGTTTTCATTCGACCTTAATCAATTACATGTTTAAATATCCAGACGTTTTTCCAGTTTGTTAAAGGTTTTTAAAACAGGGTTAGAAACAAATTGAAACATAGCATAGAAACAAAAAAGTTTACATACACCTTGCAGAATCTAACTGAATTTATAAAAATGACCCCATTCAAAAATGTACATACTCTTGATTCTTAATACTGTGTTGTTACCTGAGTGATCCACAGCTGTTTTTTTTTTTTTTTTTTGGGTTATAGTTGTTCATGAGTCCCTTGTTTGTCCTGAACAGTTAAA
>JAHKKF010399779.1:0-16317 GCA_019740295.1 Labeo calbasu | reverse complement strand
AATAATGTTATATATAAATATATATATATATATATATATATATATACGCACACACACATAATAAATATACATGGAACACACACATATATTATGTGCACTAAAACTTTTATTTTGGATGTAATTAATCGCAATTAATCATTGCCCAGCTATATTATATAATGTACAATGTTATAAATGTTTAAAAATTACATTTCCTTATACATTTCCCCCTCAGTAAATATTTATTAATACTTACTGTGTCCAGTAGTAATAATCCAGTAGTATTAGTTTTGATTTTCCTGTGTTTTAATGGGTAGGTGTATTGCAGTTTAAAAGCAAAATATCAGAATTATGACAAATTGAGTCTCTTCATTATGGTTTGTCTTGTGAAAGACTGATTTGTCTGAACTATGCTCACATTTGGAGAAAACTTTTTTAAATGTAAACTTTGGAAGCCATTTTCACAGTTCCTGTGATGTAGTTTTGTATTTTGCCTGTCTAGGGATAATGTTTGGCCTATTTTTTAAAAAAGGGTATTAATAAGTACACTTTAGGTACTTGCATGTACTTTTAAAGAGATAGTTCCCTCTAAAATGAACATTTTGTCATTAATTACTCCCCTTCATGTCATTCCAAACCCGTAAGACCTTCATTGATCTTTGGAACACAAATTCTGATATTTTTGATGACATCTGAGAGGTTTCTAACCCTGCATAGACAGCAATGCAACTACCACGTTCAAGGCCCAGAAAGATCGAAATAATCCATGTGACATCAGTGGTTGAACCTTAATTTTATGAAGCTACAAGAATACTTTTTGTGGATAAGCAAAACAAAAATAATTTTATTCAAGAGTTTCTGCTCTTCCGTGTCAGTCTTTGATGCACGTTCACATAAAAACATGGTTCTTTCATAGAACCCGCATGCACTGACTGTTTTCTTCTCCTGCCAACTCTTTCCCTTTTCCACTCCACTTCTCTTCCTCAGTTGAAAGACAGGACCGGTTCGATAGTGGCAGGGTAATTTGTGTTGTTTATCAGCGGCTGCAGGGACGCGCGGGGCCACGTAGTTGAAGCGCTCCACCAATAAAGATAGACATTGCAGGAAATGAAGTGCATTTGTGACACACATCAGCGATGAGTGACAGCTCTTGAATGGGCAGACCTTTCAGATGAAGGGTGACGTTCCCACTGCTGTAAGACTCGAGGGCCACAAACCTCTTTAGTATTCCCTCTGACCTGCCAATCAAAAGCCCAAAGACACAGAGATTGGGATAGAAGCTTTTGGCATGATGAAGTGATTGAAACCCACATTCAATTTTGGTCTTGCTCTTCAGGTAGTTGGCGTGCCATGTTTCCAAGAGAATTCATTCACTCTGGCACTCAGAGCTCTTACATAAACACTTTCTATTTTACGATGACTTGCTCACACTGACTTAACACAGCACTTAGTACTGTGAGCTCCAAATTAAGCTTGAAGCCTATAAATTACTCCTTCAGTTTTGTCTTAGTGCATAAAGATTAGTTTGCAGCGCATTGCACATTCTATTCAAACTGTTGAAAAGGACGTAGAGGCTGTAAAAGCCTGCCCTTTAAAAAAAGTCCAGCTTACACCAGCATGTCACTTCTACATTTCTCTAGCCAGTTTTTTGCTGGAATAGCTGTTAGAGCTCCTGTTCAAACTGTAAGGTTGACCTAAAAAGGCTAACATAAGTGTTAAACCTCTGTCACATGGACTATTTTAATGATGTTCTTTCTACCTTTCTGGGTCTTGAACGTGCCACGGTTGCTGTCTATGCAGGGTCAGAAAGTTCTCGGATTTCACCAAAAGTATCTTAATTTGTGTTTCAAAGATGAATGAAGGTCTTACGAGGGTGAGTAATTAATGACACAGTTTTCATTTTTGGGTGAACTGTCCGTTTAAGAGCATCAGCACCTCAGTATGAAAAGGAGTGAACTGAGGTAAATGAGTTTTGATGCTGTCGAGAACCAAGCCACCATGAAAATGCCTAAACCTTCTGCTGTCCTACTGTATGCACACTTCTCTGTCTAGTAGGACACGCATTGGTGCTGAATCATGGCCTACGACTGAGTGTGATAGTCTGTGAAAATGAGTCAGCGACTTAAAATAGAGAAGCACCATCAACCAAAACACAGCCTCATCAGCAGTGCTCAATGATCTCATTCTTCCTCCTTTATAGCATCCTAGACAGAAACACAGCAAGTTTCCCATGATTCATTTAGTATTAAAGAGGTCAAGCAGCACATGATGTTTCTTTAGGTGTTGTTGTGGTTTTGTATGTCATAAGTGGATTATGATTTGCTTAGACCTCAGGATTACTAAGCTTAACTTCGACTATTCTTGCACAATGGATTTATCCTCAATTGAACTTTGTGAGTCTTAAAGGGATAGTTCACCCTCAAAAAAAGTTGCTGTTGTTGTTTACTTGCCCTCATGACATTCCAAACCTATATGAATTGGTTTCTTGTTGGTAACCAAACAGTTGCTGCTAGCCATTGACTCTAGTTATGTGACTGGCTACCAGCAATTGTTTGGTTGCTAGTGTTCTTCAAAATATTATCTTTTGTGCTCAACGGAAGAAAGAAACTCATGAGGGTGAGTAAATGATGACAGAATTTTTATTTTTGGGTGAACTGTCCCTTTAAGGCATGCTGGCCTCAGAAGCAAATGTTTAGTTTCTGAGAACTGAATAATGTAAAGTGTTTCCTTATTTAACTGTAGGCCATTTCCAGATGCAGCCAGCTTGAGTGGCTGTAGTGTGGTTGAGCACACATCTTTGACATAGAGTATCTGAACCTGAGGGCTGTGCTCAAGGGCTCGTGACTAGACAGGACACTCTCCGCCAAAGTGCGATTAGAGGAGCTAGAAGCAAAAGTCACTTCCAATTACAACAGAATAAGGCTAAATCGGAGGGTTTGAGTCAGCTAAACTGACTAGCTACATTTTGCAGCCATTTTCATATCCACCACTGGTGTTCATTTGTTATAAGTAACAAACATGCAGCATAGCAGTATAGAGGGATTTGCTTTCAAAATATAGTTGTTTTTACAGTAACCAGCTATTTTGTAGCAAATTGTGTTGGTGATTTTGCAACTTGGCTGCAGTTTCATGATAGCTTAATTGTTTTTGTTCTGAAAAGATGTGGTTTCAATGTTTATACGAACAAAAGTCAGATACACACCAGTGAAATATATGTATGGGCCCGTACTTGTCATTTCCATTATCGGAAAATTAAATACAGCTTCTACGCTGAGTAAATTCCGTTAGGTTGGTACGTAAAAAGCGTAGGTGTTTCTCAAAACAAATTTTCACAGGTTTCTGTAGTAGAACAATAGATATAGTTATACGTCAGTTGCCCTTTTCATGAGAACAAATCCTGTTTTCATTTGTAAGAGTTCACTACCTCCACCCAGGAAAACAAACGGGCAGAGATTAATGTGATACGATTAACTAACATGCTGCTTCTGTAATATGGGCTTATCCGTATTGCAGTAATATCACCTTTTGCTTTTAAAGAATTACACTTTTGTAGTGTAAGTTTGATGTTTGTAGTGAAGTGTGTATTGTGTTTGTGTATTCTTTCTTTTCATTCCTTTATATTTAGTTCTGTTTTGGTATGTGTTTTGTATGGAAGCCCATTTCCACTACTAAAAAAAAAAAAAAGGTAATTGAATATTTTCCCTCAGAATTGAGATATAAACTTGCAATTGACCCTTCGTAAACAGAAGATTGACAGGTGATCTGACCAATCATAATGCCAAATCCACCATTTTGTCCGACGAACAAATCAGACAGGAGAGTAGATTCACTTAGGTGGCCTTAAACTTGAAACATTGTGTGTATTGATGTCGTTCCACGGTTAAAATAAAATATTTTCTGATGTTCATTCATGTTTATTTCGTGCTTTAAGGAAATAAGAAAAGATTGTTTCAGCTGTCGAATAATCTAATAAAGGCAGTACAGTGAACTGTCACATCACGTTAAATAGCCACAAAACGGTATTTATTGTTTGAATTTCTTAAAAAAAGAAAAAGGGTTTTTGCGAAGGTTCAGTTGCGAGAAACTCAGAACTGTGAGATTTAAACTCACAAATCTGCGGAAAAAAGTAAGAATTGTGAGAAACTCGCAATTCCGAGTTTATATCTCACAATTCTGACTTTATAACACGCAATTGTGAGTTAAGTCAGAATTGTGAGATATAAACTCAGAATTCTGAGAAAACGTCAGTCTTTTTTTTTTTCCCCCATCAGAACTGGACATTGTAAGTCACAATTGCGAGTTTATATCTCTTATAATTCGTAATTGTGAGTTTTTATTATGCAATTCTGAGGAAAAAAGTCTAAAATTGACCTTTTTTTTTTATTCTTATTTTTATTAAATGACTGAAACGGGCTTCCATAGTTTTGTGCTTTTTTGTGGTTTGTTTAGTTTAAGTGTTTTGTTTTGCTTTAGTGAATTGTGGACATGCACTTCTAGATTTATAATCGGTTGCACCAAATGACATTCGCATCAGATATTAAAGTGACAGTCCTGCCTGATCTCTTGTGCTTGCCAGCAAGTTTAGTTCTTGCAGCCAAATCAGCTCCAATTAAAACTTGAGTGATGCGGCCTTTTAAACACTGCACGTCATGGGTCTGAGAGACATGGACCTGTGGGAGAGGAGGGGATCAGATCTTCAGCGCATGACGATGGTGACAGGCCTTTCCTCCTGTCTGCTACATTTATCCCAGCATCCACATGCATATTAATGGACAGCTCCCACACGCTCACTCTCTCTCCCTGTCTGCGGTTGAGCAGTGCTCAAAGATTTATGTCCTCCATTTGAATGTCCCTATTTGGGTGTTCGTGTTGAATGCTGCAATATTTATCATGTTTTTTAATGATCTGTGGGAGTTTCCTCTCTGTCTTAATATATAATAAAACCCACCCAGTGCTCAATGGGGCGTAATCCCATGAATCCCAAGAAATAGTAACAGGCTGATTAAAGCAGGCATTCCCTATCGTGCTGTTTGTTTGTTTGTTTGTTCAGGTTTTGTTAGTGATTGTTTGCAGTTTAAGTGGGTTGTTCTTATATATTTTTGATAAGCAAATGGGAGGCGTGGGCAAAATAAGAAGAAATGGGACAACTGCACTGATATGAGATTCAGGGGGCTAAGAGTTGTTGAAAGCATTTCAAGACCCCTTCAACAGTTTTCTCTCCTGTGTGACATTTTTACTATTGGGGGATGGGGGAATTAATGTAATAAAAGTAAATGTAGCCGTACAAAAGCATATAGATGACCTCAAAGCTATCAGACATGGATTCAAAGCCATAAATCTCTCATTAAAATTTAATGGAGTCTTTAAAAGACTGTGTGAAAGACAAAAGGACGATTATGATTTTCAGGAAGTGACTTGTGTTGTCTCCTCTACAGCTGGTGATGGAGTTCTGTGGTGCAGGCTCAGTGACAGACCTGATCAAGAACACCAAGGGAAACTCGTTGAGGGAAGACTGGACTGCCTACATTAGCAGAGAGATCCTCAAGGTAACGGCTCAAGTCACTGTGCTTTATTCACTGTCGTCCCTACTGTTTTTAAACTAGCATTTATAACGTGCTTGCCGTTTTTTGTACCAGTCCAAACAAACTTTATCTAGATGGCAGATATTCCACCTGGTCAACAATATAGTCTGGCCTGTATGTACAGTTGCGGTCAAAAGTTTACACCCCCTTTTAGAATCTGCAAAATATTCATTATTTCATCAAATCAGGGATCATACAAAATACATGTTGTTGTTTATTAAGTACAGACCTGAATAAGATATTTTACATAAAAGATGTTTACATGTAGTCCAAAAGAGAAAATAATAGCTGAATTTATAAAAATGACCCAGTTCAAAAGTTTACATCCCCTTGATTCTTAATACTGTGTTCTTACCTGAATAATCCACAGCTGTTTTTTGTTTTGTTTTGTTTTGTTTAGTGATAGTTGTTCATGAGTCCCTTGTTTGTCTTGAACAGTTAAGCTGCCCGCTGTTCTTTGGAAAAATCCTTCAGGTCCCACAAATTCGTTGGTTTTGCTGCATTTTTGTGTATTTGAACCCTTTCCAACAATGGCTGTATGATTTTGAGATCCATCTTTTCATACTGAGGACAACTGAGGGACTCATATGCAACTATTACAAAAGGTTCAAACACTCACTGATGCTCCAGAAGGAAAAAAACAATGCATTATAAGCTGGGGGGTGAGAACTTTTTGAAATCAAAGATCAGGGTAAATGTAACTTATTTTGTCTTTTGGGAAACATGTAAGTATGTTTTGTAGCTTCTGAAGGGCAGTACTAAATGAAAAAATATGATATTTAGGCAAAATAAGAAAAATACATATCTCCATTCTGTTCAAAAGTTTTCACCCCCCTGCTTTTAATGCTTTTTTTTTTTTTTGTCTTCTGAAGCATCAGTGAGCGTTTGAACCTTCTGTAATAGTTGCATATGAGTCCCTCAGTTGTCCTCAGTGTGGAAAAAATGGATCTCAAAATCACAGTCATTGTTGGAAAGGGTTCACAAACACAAAAATCCTGAAAAACCAAAGAATTTGTGGGACCTGAAGGATTTTTCTGAAGAACAGCAGGCTGTTTAGCTGTTCAGGACAAACTAGGGACTCGTAAAACAACTATCACTAAACAAAAAAACACAGCTGTTGATCATTCAGGTAACGGCACATATTAAGAATCAAGGGTTTTGTAAATGTTTAAACTGGGTAATTTTTTTTTTTTTTTTTTAATAAATTCAAGTATTATTTTCTCTTGTGTACTATATGTAAACATCTTTTACGTGACATATCTTATTCAGGTCAGTACTAAATAAACAATAACATGCATTTTGTATGGTCCCTCTTATTTTGGTAAAATTAACATTTTGCGAATTTCAAATTTCTGACCTCAACTGTATAATAGTGTATTTCAACTGGCTAATACTGTTCAGAAGTTTGGAAACAGTTTTAATATTTTTGTAGAAATTAAATTATTTTCTAGAATTCATTAATGAATATAAAGTTTAAAAGAATACACAAGAACTAATTTACACAGTGAAGAATATGCAGTGTTTTTATACATTTGATTACTGTTTTTAATTTTACTAATTGCCAGTGTTTGAATGGTATTGTATATAGTATAGTATAAATAATACTAAAGAATGACTATTTTATGTCAGTTAATCTTTTAGGAAACACTTAATGTATCCATGTCATTGCATTAGATGACATCTTATTAAACCAAGTGGCTTTTATTTTAAAGAAAGACAACAGGCGAAGAACTGTTCAGGAAGCAAATTTCACAAAAAGCTTTGGTACATTTCAAATGTAAAATTTATGAACTGTTCTCATTCACAACCTAAGTTGTGAATTAAGCATTCTGCCATTCACTTGTCCTTTTTTCTCTCCTAATTCATATTTGTCTCTCTTGCAGGGGCTCACTCATCTCCACCAACACAAAGTCATCCACAGAGACATCAAAGGCCAGAACGTGCTGCTAACAGAGAACGCGGAGGTCAAATTAGGTATGGGCACAGCCCTGAGGCTTGGATAACTTTGCATAGCATTTACAGGCCTCTCTGTGACCGTGCAGAGAAGGTTTCAAAGCAAAGGAATGTGAAAGAAGCACGACCCAGCAATACTAATGCGCTGTTGTCCTTTAGCGGCGCCCCCTGTAAGACCCAGTGAGGAAATTAGCATTGACTGTGAAACAGAGTAGGCTGGATCAGAGGTAAATCAATTAGCTGTGTGGGGTAAATAATTGATCATCCTTTAGTTGACAGTGCTACTCTAGCAGATTTCATAAATATGCTAAAGGCTGAATGCTAAAGCTTTGCGATTGTGAAAGGAGCTTTTCAAAACAAATCGTTTCTTTGCTCTGTCTCTCTGCCCTGAGTGCATTTGTTTTTATCTCGTCTCATTACATCTCCTGCTTCAGTGTGAGGAGAGGACAATTACCTGAAAGCACAGGCACTCGCATGTCAGCGCACCTATTTGATTTATCACGCGTAAATGTTTTACATTTTTCATTTTAGCAAGTCTAGTTAACCTAGCTTCTTATGTAATTCAATTCTTCACAGGAAGGCATCTATCTTGACAGCATGTACTGCAGCAGCTGTTGATTTTTTTTCAAGACGGTGCTTCACCTTTTAGCGTATGGTGTAAACGTATTTACGTTTTCAGTGGCAAGCAATTGATTTACGCCCAATACAAAACTGTACATTAAACGTCAAATAAGTTTGATTGGCTGTAACCATTTTGGACCGTCCCACATAGCACACGTACGTCTGCAAGATCTCTATTAAAGATCAGTTGATCTGGAAAGCATTTCCTGTGTACAAACATCTGGCAGACATCTGTAAGATGTCAGTTTTACATACACTCTAAATCGTAAATATCTTAAAGACATCTAATAGACATCTATTTGACATCTGATAGGAAATGTCCTATAGACATATTGCAGATGAGCAAACAATCTAAAAAAATGCATCATTCAGATGTAAATGCAGATGTCAAATAGACGTGTCTGAGGTGTACCTGTGCTGTCAGGGGTGAAATTTTTCTCAGCATTAAGGTGTGAAATTTCGGTGAAATTTTCTTTGTCAATAGTGTAGCGATACATAAAGCACTGCTCACGCAGAAATTGTTTGCTGTTGGTCAACACTACAAATTTGAGTGATGAACAAGCAAAATCTGTGTGGGGAACTTACTCGCCCGTACACGAAACACATGATTTTGCAGATTTCTTTTGAAACTACTAGATTTTGCCTGCTTTTTTCCACAGAGCAACAGTAAATGTTACCACACCTTGATGCCAGAGGAGAAATAGAAACCCAATGACTGACAAAATGTTCCCTAACTTGTCAGAACAAAATCTTAAAAATGGCTTTTGCCACTTTATTGCATAACACCTGGTTAGTACAGGTGTTTTATTACTAGTTAGTACGTTGTTTTATAACTTTGAAACATGGGCCTCAGTTATACTTTAGGCACCGTCTCTTCTTCATTTGCTCACAAGGGGTAGAGAAGTAATTGTATCATGGCCTATAGACCTTAATCAGGTTAGACGCCATGTTTAATTTAAGACGGATGAAAACAAGGCTGTGAAGAACAGACTTATAGTGTTTACAATGGTACGCGCTGTGTAAAGGTCCTAGATCTCATAATTTTTGGAACTCACAACTTGAGAACTCGTTTTTTTTGTTAGCTAAACAGTCAGTTTGTTTTTAAATAACAGTACAGTCCATTAAATGCACTATATCTCCTGTTAAATATTAAAGAGACAGTTCACCCCAAAAATGAAAATTCATTATTACTCGTCTTATGTCGTGTCAAACCCGTAAGACCTTCGTTCATTTTTGTAACACAAATTAAGATATTTTTATAAGGACATCGATAAAGTAGTCCACGTGACATCAGTAGTTCAACCTTAATTTTATATGATGTCACATGGACTATTTTAACAATGTTGCAGTCTATGCAGGTCAGAAATCTCTGGGATTTCATCCAGAATATCTTAATTTGTGTTCCAAAGATGAACGATGGTCTTACAGGTTTGGAATGCATAATTAATGACAGAATTTAAATTTCTGAGTGATCTATCCCTTTAAATATCGGGCTGACTAAGGTCTATAGTTCTTACAGTTATTCCCACCTGTTGTACCTCTGGAGCTCTCAGCATTAATACTAATCAGACTGGTTTCATCTTCATCTATTTCATCTGAACCCCAGTGGACTTTGGTGTGAGCGCACAGCTGGATCGCACCGTGAGCCGCAGGAACACTTTCATCGGCACCCCATATTGGATGGCACCAGAGGTCATCGCGTGTGATGAGAATCCTGATGCTACATATGACTATAAGGTGAGGATAAATACATTTTGGATGTTGCTGTGCTGCTGCTAATGGAAATGCTGCTCAGTAACAGCAAAACAGAGCGCTCTCATTTCAAATTGGTCTGCAGTGATTTAGCCGGGAGGAGAGTATTGATCACGGCTCCTCAATTTACTCAATGTACACGTGAGCATATGCAATCAAAATCTAATAAACTCGCCTTGGTAACAATTTAGTCACTATTATCCACAAATCATTCACGCTAATACAGTGATCCGTGCTGCAGCTGGAAGCGTTGATAATGTCACTAGAACAGGACACGCAGTCATCCTCCCCTTTCCTGTCCGAAGAAATATTGACCTGTTTCTTTTTCTCATTAGGGGCTCTAATCTGTTTCAGTGCATGTTTAAAAATTCATCCCTGGTTTAGCTCAAATATTAGACAGATGTAAAGAAAGCAAGCGATTTTATTGCAGTATGAAATGTCATCTGTGCAGTGGTTTTAACTAACTGCTGCATGGCATTTATATTGTCATATCAAATTGCCTACATGTCATGCACATAAAGCACTGATAAAAGTCTGTGCTGTATTAGATTTGTATTAGATTCTTTATTAGATTTTCAACAAATCCTCTGACTGGAGGACTTTCAAAAAAATGTAATTGTATGCAGTTGAGGTCAAAAGTTTACATACACCTTGCAGAATTTGCAAAATGTTAATTATTTTACCAAAATAAGAGGGATCATACAAAATGCATGTTTTTATTTAGTACTGACCTGAATATGATATTTACATAAAAGATGTTTACATATAAACCACAAGAGAAACTAATTGTTGAATTTATAAAAATGACCCCATTCAAAAGTTTACATGCGCTTCATTCTTAATACTGTTGTTACCTGAATTACCTTTTTTTTTGTTTGTTTGTTTTTTTTGTTCCATCTTTTCACAATGAGGACAGCTGAGGGACTCGCACGCAACGATTACTGAAGGTTTAACGCAATGCGTTAAGTGCCAGGGGGGTGAAAACTTTTTGAATTCAAAGATCAGGGTAAATTTCACTCGTTTTTTCTTCTGGGAAACATGAAAGTAGCTTTTGAAGGGCAGTACTAAATGAAAAAAGTATGATATTTCGTTAAAATAAGAAAAATGTTCACATCTTCATTCTGTTCAAAAGTTTTCACCCCCAGCTCTTAGTGCATCGTGATTCCTTCTGAAGCATCAGTGAGTGTTCAAACCTTCTGTAATCGTTGCATATAAGTTCCTCAGTTGTCCTTAATGTGAAAAGATAGATCTAAAATCATACAGTACTTGTTGGAAGGGGTTCAGATATCCAAAAATGCTGAAAAAACAAAGAGTGTGTGGGACCTGAAGGATTTTTCTGAAGAACAACGGGCAGTTTAACTGTTCAGGACAAACGTGAACAACTACCACTAAATAAAATAAAGTAAATAAATAAAACAACACAACTGTGGATCATTCAAGGAAACAACATAGTATTAAAAATCAAGTGTATGTAAATTTTTTAACAGGGTCATTTTTATAGATTATTTTTAACAATTATTTGCATGACATGCATTTTGTATGATCCCTCTTATTTTGGTAAAATAATGAACATTATGCAGATTCTGCAAGGTGTATGTCAACTTTTGACCTCAACTATATGCAAGCTGTATTATTTTTTGTTCGTCTTGTCTGAGATTTGTTTTTAAAAAAATAGTTTAATTAAAATTTCATGCTAAAAAAAAAAGTCATGTGACATCATGTGTTGTTATTCGCGTGCAACGCTTTGAAATAAATGAGGACGTCAGCAGCATGGGTATATTTTTCCTCGGAAGACTGGATGGATAATAGAAGGCTTAAGGAAACTTTCATTCACATGGTTTGAAATTAGATATATTAAATCAGTCAACAGATTTCATAAGAAGCCATCAGACTGTTTCATTGTTTACTGACAGCCGTTCCAGTGAAATTGTCAGGCAGCCAGACTTCCATGGAAGGGAAACTATAAAGGTTATCACGCAGGTTTGTTGTTTACGTACCCGTGGTTACATTTGTCTGTAGAGAGAAACAATAAAGAAGAAAATCTGGGACAGGTGAGTCATTGAGGCTGTGCAGTTCCATCTCTTTCTAAAACTGTGACTGTTTTAGATTGAAATCTTATATCCCAACCTCTGAATGAATGAATTAGGTCTCGTGAATAGCTGATATACCCGCACCTGTAAACAAGTTCAGGAACTGAAAAAAATTAAAGTCCGTTTAGTGACTTCAACAACTACTATGAAGTTACAGAGCTGCGCAATCTAACGTAATGACCAGAAAATTGTTTCGGTGTATTCTGGCCTACTGTTTTGTATTATATATTGTGGTCTTAATTTTGTGACAGCTGTAATTATCTAAACTGTGATGGCATGCTGTTTATTATATGATTAGGGAAAAAAAACCCTCATAAAGGTAAGCAAAATTTCGGACACTCCGTGACCAATTAATGACAGTTTTGCCTAACAATAACCTTTAATGATGGTAATACAGTAACGCACATGCTGTCATGGCTTATTGCTTCAGTTGAGATTTTGTGCGCTGTTTAGGACATAATTTTATTACACTTTCAGACAGACACGCTCACGCTTCCAGACAGGCGTGCTCACACGTTCCTTTTGTAGGACCTTCCCCATGACTCAGTATTTTAAAATGGGGCACTAATACGGCATGTGGGCCTGTATTAATTATCCGTATTAATAATCTCAGTCCAGTTTAGTCTCACTTTGTATTTTATTTCCTGTTCTTTTGTATTATCTTTGCATTGTATTTTTCTTTAGTCCCATCTCATGTGACGTTTCCTCTCATGTGTTTCAGAGCGACCTGTGGTCATTGGGAATCACAGCCATTGAAATGGCTGAAGGAGCCCCACGTGAGTAAAATAGTTTACTGCTTTATGTATATTGGGGTTTATGTTGTCATAGAAAAGATATACACCATCCGTTACATCAGGCAAACCTCTACAATGCAAGTATATATCACTCACATATGCGTCTGAATCTTCACTCTGGGCGACTAAAAGATGTCTAACATTAGCCATTGGCTAATACATTCTTAGATTTTACTCGCCAGTGTGTGAGTTGGATGCTAATTGTAAGTTTAGCACCAACATATTTTTACTCGCCAAACAAAGTACAAGCATTAGATACTGCTGGTTCTCATTCGTAAAAAGGCAATCTCATTGGCCGGTGCTCACCTATTATCATCCCGGTTTTGATTTCAGCAAATCAGCTTGAGCGAACACAGACAGCGTGATTAATATTCATGAGCCCAGCAGCTCATTAATCCTTAGTGCGTTTTATATTGTTATGAGTAGTAGAACTCATGGTATTATTATCTTAACAGCATTATTGTTCGTTTTTCCCCCCCTTTTTTTTTTTTTTTTTTTTTTTTTTACAGAAGCACTGAATAGTCAACAATATCTTAAGCACCACCACAAGTCCTAAATTAAGTTAAAAGGACAAATATGCATTCATTCATGGTTACCAAATATTAATTCTAATTACTAAAGTTCTAGCATTAAATAATACAGATATTTAACATAAGAGATTATATATATATATATATATATATGCACATACATTCACACACTACAAGTCAAAAGTTTTTGAACAGTAATATTTTTTTAAACATTTTTTAAAGTATCTTCTGCTCACCAAGCCTGCATTTATTTGATCCAAAGTGCAGCAAAGACTAAAATTTTGAAATATTTTTAGTATTTAAAATAACTGTTTTCTATTTTAGTATATTTTAAAATGTAATTTGTTCCTGTAATCAAAGCTAAATTTTCAGAATCATTACTCCAGTCTTCAGTGTCACATGATCCTTCAGAAATCATTCTAATATGCTGATTTGCTGCTCAGAAAACATTTATTATTATTATTATTATTATTATTATTATTATTATTATTATTATTATTATGTTAAAAGTTGAGTATATGTTTTTCAGGTTTCTTTGATGAATAGAGAATTCAGAAAAAAAGCATTTATCTAAGATACAAATCTTTTTTAAAATTATAAATGTCTTTATCATCACTTTTGGTCTATTTAAAGCATCCTTGCTAAACAAAAGAATAAATTTTTATAATTTCTTTCCCCAAAAATGTATACTGACTCCAGGCTTTTGAATGGTATAGTATATAATGTTATGAAAGCATTTTTATTTCAGATAAATGCTGATTTTAAGATCTTTCTTTACATCAAAGATGTACTCAGCTTTTTTAAATATTGGTGCTGATTATGATGATGATAATAATAATAATAATAATAATAATAATAATAATAATAATAATAATAATAATAATAATAATAATAATAATAAATGTTTCTTGAACAGCAAACCATCATTGTAGAATGATTTCTGAAGGATCATGTGACATACTGGAGTAATGATGTTAAAAATTAAGCTTTGATCACAGGAACAAATTACATTTTAAAATATATTTAAATAGAAAGCTGTTGTTTTAACTATTAAAAATATTACTGTTTTCGCTGTGTTCTGGATCAAATAAAAGCAGGCTTGGTGACCAGATGAGAACTCTTTAATAAAAAACAAAAAAATCTTACTGTTCAAAAACTTTTGACTGGTAGTGTATATTTATAGTATATCAGGGTTGTCAAGACAGGGTTACTTCATTTTTCAAGGGCATCAAAGCAGAATCCTCATCATTTTTGTGGAAATTTAACAAAAAAATGTATTAAAATACCCTGCCTACGCTGAATTAAATACTGTGCAGAACTTGATGGATGCAAGCCAACACATATAAAAAGTGGCCGTATGTTAAGTTGCGTTGCATTATGACATCGTTTGAAACATATGTGAATGTCACAGACCTCTTCCGTGCATCTGTTACATATATAAGACTCTTTGCTCCGTCCTCAGCGGTCAGAGTCCGGACAAGCCGCGTGAGCTGCTCTCAGTGGAAGGCTGTCTCACAGATGGCTGAGCAGTGACGGATAGGCAAAAGGGCAGGCAGACTGTAGTGATCTTGTCCTGGCTGGAGAGGGGAATAATCCTGTAGGAAGGTGCCCTGGCAGGGTGGTACTGCTTTGGCCGGGGGACAGAAAGCTGCTGGGCAGTGCACTTGAGGACAAATCTGTATTTTTTTTATATTAATTTTTATTTTTTTTGTAGTCCATTGGAGAGATGACTCACCGTTGTGACTGCTGACAACAAATGGAAATGTGTGTGTGTGTTTGTGCATGCAATTTTGTTGGCACTGGCATATTGGCCCTCTGTATGTAGCTACAGATCTGTGTCCAAAAGTGACATTGCTGGTCAAACTCACTAAGCTCGACCGTCCTCTAGTTTGGAATGAGCTTGCTGTCCCTGCTGCCAGGCTGAAAGACCTTGTACCCTCAAACCGCGGACCATTCTGTGCTGGGAACTTGCTTGCACCTGCCCGTGTAGTCTGATACTTGGCATCTGCATCTATTCAAGTCGCACAATCCTGTTCCAGAGTTGGTTTTAGCTTCATATTTGGTTGGTTTGTTGAAAGTGCGCTGTTGGACTATTGGGCAAACGTGATGAAAATTGAGTTTTAACCTCTTGTTGATGCTTGTTATTGTTCGTGAGCGGTTTTATGTTAATGAATGCTGAAAACTAATGCAGCGCATATGAGAAATGCTTTTATTTTTAGTGTTAGTTCAAGGAAGCATTTATAGAATATATTACTGGAAGTATGTGCTTTGACAATATTCACATGACCTTTTAAATATGGGTCAGATCATGCACTTGTCTGAACAGGCAATGCTGTGAAACTGACCTACATGTATAAAACACCGCGCCCTGGCATATTCATTCAACATCATCAACAAATACCATTATATAATGTAATATGAATTTTTGCACTCAATTTAAGCATTATAATTTAAATTTTAACTCTTGAGAGTTTGAAACATTTGAGAGCTACTGGTTTAGCAAATGTGTAATTGGTTTTATTTTGTTTCATTTTTATGTATTTATTTATTTTTTTTACTTAGTTTTTTTTATTATTTTTATATTAATTTTGTTTCATTTCATTTTATGTTTTATTCCATTTTTATTTAATTTATTTAATTTTTAGTTTAATTTACTTTACATTTCATTTTTTAATTTTGACTTTTTTATATATATTTTACTTTATTTTTCTTTTATTTCATATTATTTTATATTATTATATTATATTATATATAATAAATTTTCTATTTATTTTATTTTATATTTTTTACATTTTAATATTTTTAATTTGTAATTTTATTTCATTTTATATTTGATTTTTATTTGATTTTATTTATTTTAATAAATTATAATTAAAACTAGTTTTTATTTTATTTCATTTTATTCTATTTTATTTCATCACATTTTATTTTTTATTTTTTTGTTTTTTAACTTTTTATTTAATTTTATTTTTCATTTTACTTAATTTCATTTCATGTTATATTTTATTTTTTTTTA